>PVIU01005677.1:0-110513 GCA_004026605.1 Ondatra zibethicus | reverse complement strand
CTATGTTCATAGCAGCATTGTTTGTAATAGCCAGAACCTGGAAACAACCTAGGTGCCCCTCAATGGAAGAATGGATCAAGAAAGTGTGGATTATATACTCATTAGAATACTACTCAGCGGTAAAAAACAAGGACATCTTGAAGTTTGCATGCAAATGGATGGAAATAGAAAACGCTATCCTGAGTGAGGTAACCCAAAAATTTTATTTAGCTTTAACTAAGAACAATGGGCTGTTCTTCAAATGCAAAGATAGCATATTTTATTAATTACATTCCTAGTAGTAGCAGTAGATTGCATTGTACCCATCACAATTTCTTCTCTAGATTGTTACAAATAAAAATGTTTAAAGGATACATTGATTACAGATTTAATGCTAAATCTGTACTATAATAAGGCTATGTGGGGGCCTCAATATTGTGATAAATGCTAGTCTATATACAATAGAAACTTTTTGACTTATTATATGATCATAGCTTAGACTTAAATGTGCTCAGGACACTTAAACTGCCAACAGTTATAAAAATCAAAATTCAAAATATATTTTAAAATAATAAAGAGTAGAATATTTTATGTAACTTACTGAATACTATGATAGAAGCACACTGCAAAAGTATCAATTGTTTACGCCAATGAATATGTGAAGCTGTGGTTCAAGCCACCTGGCATATCAAGAATATCATACTATGTATTGCTTGTCATAGAAAACAAAATTCAAAATTTAAATGGTGTCTGCTAAGTATCACTTTCATGATATTACAAGGTGGAGAATCTTATGTTTAACCACTCTAAGGGCCATCTATATATCAGAAGTAAAGAGTATTATCAAAAACGAAAAGTATAAACACACCACACAAAGTAAGATATTTTAACTGTGAAACTAGATGTAGTAATGAAAAACACTTATATAACCAAACCAAACAAAACAAAAAGTACACATCTTTGTTGTCACCCCCAAGACTGCACTGAGACAGAACTAAAGACCAAGTAATGAAGGTCAGCGGAATATTGGGACACATACAGCAACCAGTCATGTGTGCTGCCAAGTCAGTCCAAGGAATACAATTCTGCAGGCTGAGAGATACTCAGTGGTTAAAAGCAATTATTGCTCTTCCAGAGGAGTTCATGATCTCTGTAACCCCCGGATTCCACGCCCTCCTCAAGCTGCAGAGGGCCCTTTGCACACATGTGGCATAGACAGAGACATAAAAATTCAGACAGATGGGGACACACACACACGTGTACATGCACACAAATACATCTTTAAAAAAGACCTGCCTGCAGCCTGCCATTGGAAAAAACTTGCAAAAAATTTCAAAATTCATTCATTCATTGGTTTCAAAGACAGGAGAACATTACTCTGCAAGTATAAAATGATCCAGGAGTACACAAAATTTAATATTTTGCATACAAAATTATCCAAGATGCTTTTTTTTTAAAAAAAAAGTGAATCTGGATATATATCTTAACCTATTCAACTACTCATCAGCATCACAGATTTTAACTATGCAAGGTATGTGATTAAATGGTATCCCAACTGCCATCACTTAAAATAAATGGATACCATATTTGCTTGTGCTTGAAACAAGCTGTATAGCCAACACTTTCTGACAGTTGCCCAAACCATATCAGTAAGCCATCAATACAGATTTCCAAGTTCTCCCATGATTTAGGTGCTAACAATGACAAGGGAGAACTCATGGTAAGATAACAGAAGAGGAGGCAAGAAGAAACCAGAAGGAAGTATCGAACTGACTAAATGGAAAGTGAAAATGGAGTTCATGCTAACAAAAAACAACCTCAAGATGATCTAATGTGACAGTGTTTTACTATTATGTGTTTTGTTTTTGACATGGGTTATTGCTATGTAGTCCTGCTCCACCTCCCAAGTGCTTGGTATCGCCGCATTTGGTGATAAAGAGTTTCTAATGAGCTACAAACTCATTTCTTCCATCAGTTACCACAGATTCCTTAGAATTTAGAATGGTAAAGGTCTTTTGCTATCTTCCCATAGAAAGCTAGTACAAAGTTACATGATTTGAAACTCTATAACATTCTAAAAGGCTATAGAAAACTGGAAAATACAGATCATTTAAACTCTTTGTTTTTACTTTAATATGCTCCTTAATCTTTTTTTTTAATTATGTAGCACCATTTCTACCAAAGCCAATTGACAAAAATCATAAAGCCCGAGCAGAAAAACCATCACCAACAATAATAGGTAGCATTTATTGGGTGCTTTCTATACAGAAGAAGCATATTAGCACAAATCAACAAATTTCTTCTCTAGTAACCTAGCTCTCTCCAAGTCATTGATGATACTGAAAAATACAAGAGAACCTTGTCCATTGATAAATAGTGCCACTAGGTTCCAACTCAGAAGTCTAGCTCTAAAACTTATTTTTTAATGATCTGTTTGTTCTACACTAATCAAATAAAAGATCTGGGTAAAATATATATTTGTTTAATATGGAGAGTTTTAAAGGTAAATGATGCCATGGAAATCAAGAAAACTAAACTGTCCAATGAGGTCCACTTGCCATGTGTTGCAGTTAAACAGATACTTCATATTGAGGTGTAGTCCAAATGTAAAACACCCAATTCTAAAACATGAATCGTAACCCAACTCCTTAATAATTTCTTCATAGATTAGTAAAAAGAGGTACTATTTTTAATAAAAAGGTAATAGATTACATAAATGTGTTTGAATATGGTTATCAGAAGATTTAATATTTCATATTCGGCTCAATTATTATTGAACCAGTTTTTAGGGGGTTGGGTTTTGTTGTTGTTGGGTTTGAGGAGGAGGAGTTGGGGGGAGTTCAAGACAGGGTTTCTCTGTGTATCTGTGGCTGTCCCAAAACTCTGTAGATCAGGCTGGCCTCGAACTCACAGAGATCCACCTGCCTCTGGCTCCCTGAGTTCTAGGATTAAAGGTGTGTGCCACCATCACCCAGCTTGAACAGTTTTATATAGAAAAGACATTAGTGTTTGACAGAATGTTTCTAAGCCAATCTTTTCCTTGTTTTACTTTGTGATCTTAAGAAAAAAAGAAATGGATTACAACAGACCTAAAATCTGCTCCTTAGTTCTGGTATCTAAATTGACTTTTTCCTTTAAAAGGGTTGAAGGTCATTTTGATGAAATAACTAATACCATACCCGGGAGAGTAAATACACGAGTGTGGATTATCTTGTTTAGAAGCACAAGTGTACACACAAACATGTGCACACACACACACACACAGAAACTTTAAGTTTAGTATGCCAAAAGTTGAGTCAATATAATGGCAATAATAGATTTTTATCTTTGAATAAGAATTTATGAAATCATACAAAGTATAACTGAATAAGTATCAATCCTTAAAAAGAAGGAACAAGGCCCGAATGCTGACAGACACTAAACAATGGCGAGATTCTGATGAGATGATGGGGCCTGTTCTTGAAAGAAAGAAATTTCCCATAAGTTGCATATTAATTGCAAAATGGTGAATAATTTTCAGGAAGAAATACAGCAAACAAAACCAAATTTTATGGTTGAGACACACCAACATTATGAACTTCAAGATATGATGTACTGGGAAGAACAGAATATTTCTTCAGTAGTATTCCTGCCAAAGGCACAACAAACTAATCATGAGAAAACAACAAATTCCAACTAAGGGACATCCTACAGAATAATGCCATGACACCTTGTTGCTCTTTTATGTCGAGGTCAAGAAACAAAGGAAAACTGAACAAGTATCCCCAATTAAAAGGGACTAGAGACTTGATAACCAATAAATGCATTCCATGATCTTAAGAGTGGATCTTGAACTAGGAGACAGACAGGAGATGGATAGAGAAAACAGATACAATTTGAAAATGAACTATAAAGCATGTAATAGTATATGTAGACAGTGTTCTTGTTTGGGGGAATACTGAAGAGCTTGGAGCTCCAAATTACTCTCAAACTGCTCTCTCTCTCTCTCTCTCTCTGTGCGTGTAAATTTAAGACAAGAATAACAAGAAATACAACAAAATGCGAACAACTGGTTAACACAGGCAAGAGTAAATATTAGTTTCTTATCCTTTAATATTTTAAGATGCAAACTGTACCAAAATAAAATTTTTAGAAAACTGTCCTGTCCCAGATTAAATATTCTAATTACTTTGCAAGTCTGAATAATGTTTTAAACTGTGTTAATACATTTATTTTATACTATGCTTAACTGTTTTTAATTTTATGAATCATTAGATACTAGTATTATTCCATAAGGACTATGTCAGTGTCATTCTAGTTAGTAGATACTAATAACATACTTTATAAAATATGTGACAGTCTATTAATGCTCAGTATAATTGTGAATACTAGGATAATAGTACCACATCCAATATGCACAAAAACATTTGTTACATGAGGATACTCAAAATTATACTCTAGTATAGGAAAACTATAAAACGTCCATTATAAACAGAGCATCAATTGGGACAAAGCTTGAAGGACACTTCTCCAATCTAAAACAAAACTAGGAATGAATCAGAGGAGTAAATCTAGGGCAAATACATGAGTTTTATAATTATAAAGGAAAGTAAACATTTTTCTAGATGGATTCAAATATATTCCCTTCTCAATTACTATCATCATTCACTGACAGTGAATATAATTTTCTTCCCAAAATTTTCAAATATACACATCAAAAGATGAATCATATTTAAGTAGTTAAGCAAAGAAGAGAGATTTCAAGAAACTTCATTAGGGATTCAATACTAATAAGTTGTACAACCTGAAGATACTTAGGATTTCCAACTCTCACTGAAAATGAAGACTTTTGAATGATTGGTTTTCTCAAAAGCCAGGAGAATATTTTATAAAAAAGTATTTCAAGCAACAAGAGCACAGACCACTCGATAAACAAATGTACACATTTACACATCTACACCATGTATCTCTCACACACACATACATATAAAGAACAAGAAAAGTTTTTTCTGCTAAGTACACATCAGAAACAATGACGTTTAACACCTATTCACACCATAACTAAACATGACATCAAAAAAGTAAAAAATAAACCCGACCGACAGGTGCACATTCTATTTAGAAGGGTTTTGTTACTTAAAAATAACTGAAATGGGTCTCAGTAGGTCTCTCGACAAAGAAATGGGACTGTGTGAAACAATTCTCAAAGGATGGCTGTTGCCCAGGAAAACAATATTTTCATATATTGAAATGGTGATAATACAGGTTACATATTAGATATTCAAAAAAACTAACTTCACTTCCCTTTAATTTATTTGTCTCAATTAAAATTTGACTTTCAAAAGTACATGCATAGTTGTGATTCAAAACCATACTTAAATGTAATCAAAAACACAAGCTGAGAAAAACATCCTCACATTCTGTACAACAAAACTCGACCATGGTCACCTTTAAATCACTGTGTGCCTTATCAAAACTTAACACAGTAATGCAGTGAGCTAGGAGTGCAATGCTGTCAGTGCTATTTGTTGGACTCCACGGGAATGAAGTCGACAATTTCTAGGCGGGTTTTCAATGGAACAGATACTCGCATGAGAAACTGTCAAAACGGGTCCACTTTGCATTCATGAAGTACAAAGTACCAACACATTCAGTAAGAGGTTTTTGGTCTTTGTTTTGTTTTTGCAAATACCCCCCTCATAACTTTGTCACAGATCACACCAAAATTCTATAGAGGTGATACAAAACAGTAAACTGCTTAAACATCACCGAAATGTTCCTAAATCAGTCTCTCCCCTTCTGTTTCCCTATATACATTCTACTCTGTACGGCACTGCACTGAAATTGCCTCTGGCTTAATCTATTATGATCTTTTTCACTAGTGAAAACAAGACAGACCTGAAGGCTCGAGCCAAGGGGTGGGGTAGGGGGACAGGGCGCGAGGTGGCGCAAGAACAGATGAAAACAAGGTAGGAGAGTTGTCTTCACAAGGAACTGAACCTACTCCTCAACTCCCAATACTGACACTTACTCATCAGAAAAGACACCGACGCTACAGCCTCCATTCCCACCTCGTCCCCTCAAATGCTACCCTGTGACCCCCGCCAGGGCACACGCCCTGCAGCCCCGTCGACCCGTGTTAGCCCCTCTACTGCACTTAACCAACCTGCTGGGTAACAGCTGAGGGGACACGTCTCACTCGGGGTGGGGAAAAGCGGGGACCGCAACGAGGTAGGGAGTCCCAGGACTTCCCGCTACCAGAGCGGCACACTGAATGACAGCTCGGAGCGCGGAAGTTTGAAGCAAAAAACCAGTCAGACCCCACCGAATCGGAAAACTGAATGGCATTTGCACGGGAATGGGAGGTGGGGAGGGCGATGCGCGTCCATCACATGACAGCGAAAGAGGACCAGAGTCGTCGGGGCGTCCTCAAGGAAAAGGGGAGGGGGGGCGCGGCACGGGGAGGGTGCCGTCGTCATAGCAACACCCCCCATCCGTCCAGACTTCCAAAGAGGGAGGAAGAACTTCAAATCCCAACCGTCAGCGCTCGAGCGGCTCCTTCTTAAAGGGGTACACACAGATCTGAGGCCGCGCGCGAGAGGGCAGAGGCGGCCGCCCCCCCCCGCCCCTCGGGCGCCGCCCCCATCGACCCTCGGCCCTCGGCGGCCCCCGCCCCGCGAGCGCCCCGCAACCCCCAGGTCGGGCGGTCCGGGAACTCGGCAGCTTCTGCCCGTCCAGCCCCCCGGCGGCAAGAAGGGGGTGTGTGTGCGTCCGGTGGGGGGCGCGGACCGGCCCGCCGCCTTTGGGTCCCCTCCGCCCCGGCGGAGAGCCGCGGTGACAGGGGGGACGGGCGGGTGGCAAGACGGACGCCGCGGAGTTTCTGGGCAGCGCGAGCCGGGGCAGGCTGCTTCCGCGGGGAGCTCGGAGGAGAGGGGGTCCGAACTAACAGTTCCTCGGGAGCCCGGCGGCGGGCAGGCGGGCGGCCGGGCGCGGACCGCGCCGGGCAGGGAGCCCCGAGACAAAAGGCGCCGCCGGGGCCGCCGCGCCGCCGCCGCTCCCATTGCTCCCCATTGAACTGACCCGAACCGGAGCTCCAACTACACCCCTCTGCCACAAACTCCTCGGGCAGCCGCACCGCGGCGCCGAGCCCGGCCCGGCCCGTGTCTCTCTTACCTACACAGTGCATGAGGCGGTGGCGCCAAGAGTCGAGTTCCCGCCGGAATCCTCTCCTCTCCGCCGCGCACCGAGGGCTCCGGCACTGAGCGGCAGCGGCGGCGGCGGCGGCAGCAGCGGCGGCAGCGGCCATTCTCTCTCTTCCCTTGTCCATCTGCGTCCCGCGTCACGCGCCCTCATTTACATACGAGCGGCGCAGGCACGAGGCAGGGGCGCGAGCCCTCGGCGCGAGCCCCGGAGCGCGCGCCCCCCGGAGGGGGGTTGATTGACACGTGTCACTACCTTCCCTCTGCCCTCCCCGTCCCCCCCCTCCCACCGCTCCCTCGGGGAGAGGCGGGGAGGGAGCGCGGAGAGAAGGAAGCAACCTGCCGCTTCCGCTGACCCCGCCTCCTTCCCTTTCCACTCCCTTCCCCTCCTCCCGCCGGAGTTTACTCAGGCGAGCCATACCGCTCCCGCCGTCCGCGAAAACCCTGAGCGGGAGCGAGAAACCCCGGGGCCAGCCAGGAACCCGCGTGCAGAAGGAGCGGACTAGCGACACCTCCCTTCTGCCTTCGCGTGGGGCGCTGCAAGTCCGCAGACTTCATTTCCCAGCCTCCATTGCGTGAGGGTCCCGAAGCGGAGCCCATGGAAGCGATGCTGTGCACTCTGGGCTTTGTAGTCCGTTCGCGTTGAGCGCTCTCTGAACGGGTTGGCACTCTCCAGCTGGCAGCGGGGGCCCTAGACTTCAAATGCTTGGCTGGTGGTGGGGTTAGCTTCTTACACCCTCCGCCCAAATGCCTGCAGGGAGGGCCTTGCCCTGGCCTATCTTTAGCTTCTTCAGGTTCTGCGTGAGGAATTCGGTGGAAACCTCAAAGAGTTGACTGTGTCTTGAGCCGCCAGGCTACTCTTTAAGTGCTGGGAACTTTCCAGGGTCCTTGTCATCTATCTTCACTCCTCAAGGAAAGGGCAGCCATTCCACTGTATTCGGGAAGGATGTACTTGGGCATCAATTTACGAAGCCAAGAGATCTTGAAAAGTGAGACTATTTGCAGAGATCGAGGAAACGATCAAGGGCTTTTCACAATAGTGAGTATAGCTGGCCGAGAACTTGAGGGAAATTTCACATACTGCCCAAAATGTAAACTCTTGGAGGGTTATGATTCACTGGGACTTTGGTGCCTTGTCTCTGATGTCATTTTTTTTTTTTTTTGTCTGTCTAACCTTAATACAGTGCATAGCATGGGATTTAGCACTTTGTAATTGTTAAAGGTGGATCCTGCGCTGTTCTAAAGAAAATTTCCTCGGAGAGAGGAGAATGTTTTGATTAAGTATATTCTTAAAATTACTTCCCCCCCCCTTTCTTTTGCACCTGAGCCATTCTACATTCATCTTTGTGTAGTCACAGGAAGCTAAAAGCTGGTGAGCCATCCAGAGTTTACAGAGAAATACTATCTGTTACCCAGCATTTACGCTCAGCTCTGTGGAGAAATACTCTTTAATCCTTGGGAACACATAACTTCTCAGTTCTGCAGCATTCTCTATTTTTGTGGCATATTCTTATCTGTCATTCTTTTTCCTTCTTTTGAGAGGGCAGTTTGTTGCTCAGCATTGCCTCACTAGTAAAAAATATAACATTAAATCTTCATGAAAAAGTTGAGTGTGAAGTTGAAAGCCATGTGGGGTAGTGTGTATTCACAGCCCTGTCTTTTGGGAGACTAGAACAATGTGTAGAACAGAGATAGGCTAGATGGTGTTTCAGTAACAGAAATTCAAAGTAACATTGATTTAATACGAACCTTTATTTTTCACTGTTATCCCCATAGTTTAGAGTGGGACTCTGGATGAATGTCCCATATCTATTCAGGTCTCGTCAGCTACCATGACAAGAGAGAGGTGACACAAAATTATGGCCTACCTCGTAGTAGCTTCTAACCAAAGTCACACTTCAGCAAAAGCGTGTGGTCATGCTAACTTCAAAGGAATGACACATAAATAACTTTGAGAGCCTAAAGAACCACCCCAAAACTTAACTATGGGCTAGTGAGGTGTCTCAGTAGGTAAAGGTACTTGCCATCAAGCCTAGCAACCTGATTTTGATCTTTGGGAACCCCGTAGTGGAAGGCGAGAACTGACTCCTCCAAGTTCTCCTCTGACCTCCCTCCACAAACATACTGCGGCACAAGCATGTACATCTGCACATACATGTGCATTTATACGTACACATAATAAATAATTAAAAGTAAAAGTAAATGACTTTAGCTAATGATTCTATGAAATAATTTGTCCTAGGTTTGGCTGGACCTTTATGTGGCTTTGACTGGGGTTTTGTTGCCAGCTGTTGCCTGCAGTAAAAGGAGCACGGGCCCCTTGTTCCGTCCTGCCTGGCTCCCGTTCATCCAGCTAGCTTAACTCCCGAAATAATTACACAGAAACTGTATTTATTGAAATACTGCCTGGCCCATTATCTCTAGTCTCTTATTGGCTAACTCTCACATATTTGTTTAACCCATTTTTAGTAATCTGTGTATCACCACGAGTCATGGCTTACCGGGAAAGATTCAGTGTGTTTGACCTGGCAGCTTTATGGCAGGCGGCTCTCCTTGACTCTGCCTTTTTTATCCCAGAATTTCGTTTTGTCTCCTCCACCCACCTAAGGGCTGCCCTATCAAAAGGCCAAGGCAGTTTTCTTTATTCACCAATGAAAGCAACACAAATACAGAAGACCCTCCTACACCATTTGCGAGCTGTTTGACAGCTGGACAGTTCCATTTCTGAGGGATAGCTGTCATCCAGGATCACAGAAACCAAATCCCTGCTCTTCAAGGTGCTATCCCTGACTTGTTCACATGGTGACTGTCACAGGTTCCAAGAGTAGCATGAGGGCTAACCCATATTCATAAGCATTTTTAAAGTCAACATGGGTTACATTTAGATCCCAATGCCTAAAGCAAGTAACATGGCCAAGCCCAGTGTCAATATGGGTATTATGCCACACAATAGGAAGATGTGTAAGTCACATGAAAAGGGGAATTAAATGCTTCTCCCAAATAAAGGGGAAACGCAAAGAGGAATAGAACAGATCTCTAGACTTTGTGCCAAAAGGAGGAACCATGACTGTAAATAATGACAGATGTTAATGGGATTTAACTTTGGGAATCAGCTTCACTGACAATAGCAAAGCATCCTTCATTGCAAGTATGTCAGTGCCATGTAATCACCCCCATAAACATATGGCCATTTTCCTCTAAGCATCCATTGGTATTGCTGACACTCAGATGATACTTAATTGTTATCAAATGATTTGATGAATATTTAGAATATCTATAAAGCCAACAGGAAAAAGAGGGTAATATCCAAGATTGTCTCCTACACCAAAAATTCAGCTGAAACAGACTTTAATAAAATAACAAATGTATGATATGAAGATGTTAATATTCTGTAACAAGACAGTCTTGCCCTATGTACTTCCTGTACCTATTGTATCATTCCTGCATTGTTACGTAACAAGTCAATCTTTAACAGTGCGGTAAAAGCACTACCATTCCTTACTGCTCTTAAATTTACAGGTCAGATGGGCTGATCTGGCGAGGTTCTGCCAATCCTGTCTGGGATTGCCATTGCTGGAGCTTCTTTATGTAGAGCTAGCATGTGAAACACAAGAGGGTAAGTACGAACATGCACATGTTTTCTCTGCTTGCCACTCTTTTGTTGGCCAAAGCAAATACAAAGTAAATCCAAAATGTGAGTGGAAGGGTACTAACAAACCAACCACAGAAGGTTAATACATTAGGGTCACTCCTGCAACCAAACTACCATGAATGTCCACCAAGTTTCACTATTACCCACCGAAAGCCGGCAGTACACCTGTAACTTCTTATACAAAGCTAAACTGCTTCCCAAATCACTGATGTATTTATTTGAACATTTAGCATTCAAATTGAGAGACGTTTTAGGAAAGCATGGTATAATGAAGATGATACAGTAGATTGCAATATATTTCCACAGTAAAAGAATAAAAAATTTGCATAATAATATCACTAAAGCGATGTTTTACTTTATTATACAAGTAAATAATCTAGTACACCAGTAAGACTGTAAAGTTCCTATACAATTATAAATTTATCAACATGTAAACAAAAACACATACAATTTAATAAAATTGAAACACTTGCGTATATTACATATTTGTAAATATAAAGCAAAACAGATACCTTAATTAATCATAGAAAGCATAATAGTACTGATAAGCTCTATTTTGAATATTTTCTTTTAAATAATCACACTTTATTTTATTTCCTTTATTTCTGAACTCTATTGTATTGCACTATTTGGGGAAATAAAGCCAGAAACACCATGATTATATCATTCTACATTGTATAAATGTATCCAATTAGCACACTACACTCTATTAATAATGCACAATTAAAATTACAATTAAAAAAGAAAACTCAGAAAGAAATTTGATTAATCAGTTATTAGTACATGGACCTTAGCCCTCATACAAAAACTTTCTGATTAGCCACAAATCTCATCATTTTAGACATTATGCACATACCTGAGATTCATCTGTATTCATGAGCAGAAGATTTCACAGTCTCCTTTTTTTCTTATGAGAGCATAGACTATGGACAGTATCATATCAGATTTATACATATAACACATTTGTTATCAGTACTGCAGCAGAATTTTCTTTTTTTGTGTGTGTTTTTGTTTGTTTGTTTTTTGTTTTTGAGACAGGGTTTCTCTATGTAACAGCCCTAGCTGTCCTGGAACTAGCTCTTGTAGACCAGGCTGGCTTCAAACTCAGAAAGATCTGCCTGCCTCTGCCTCCTGAGTGCTGGGATTAAAGACATGTGCCACCACTGCCCAGCTGCAGCAGAATCTTAAAGATACATAAAATAGATTATTTTGTCTTCTAATGCATTTCCAAATGCCAACAACATCTTTTTGTACATTTTGTAGGAACAATGATAAAATTTCAAAAGAGAATCATAATTCAGTAAACAGATATAGGGTGGTGATGAAATGTGTTTCTTGGACTGTACTATCTTACCCATCCTAAGGTTAGCCTGAACGTGTTTCCTGAGCGGTACTATCTTACCCATCCTAAGGTTAGCCTGAACGTGTTTCCTGGGCGGTACTATCTTACCCATCCTAAGGTTAGCCTGAACGTGTTTCCTGAGCGGTACTATCTTACCCATCCTAAGGTTAGCCTGAACGTACATAAGAACAGGATTAATAGCTGCTCCAGTTCTATCATTTATCTCGGGGTGGTTTCTCAAAAATTTTATACTTATGATCTGAAATAAGTGTAACTATTGAGAATTTTAAAAGCATTACTGATGGATCCTTTTATCTTCATAACAAATATCATTTAATTGCCTGTAATTTTTCCTTTACTGGTAGACTTAGGTAGGATAAACTGCCAGGATAACCAATGCTAAAATTAGGGTGAGCATATTTCCATTTTTTAAAAAGTAAAATTATACACCTCTGAGATTGGTATTTGAATTGAATACCAGTTGCCATCTTCTTTCTCTTGCATCCAGGCCTGATAATAGGACCCGGTTTATCCCTACGTTTTCTGTCCATTAGAAATCACTCCCGTGGACTAATGCATCATTATCACTTTCATTTTCAGTCTTTTAATAAAATCTCAATGTATTAGAGACTCAATAATGGCAATTTGATCAAATTTAGTCGAATTGTATGGCTCAATATCAAAGTCAAATAAAAACGTTATCTACGGCACCTAAACTATTAGTTTAGAAGAAATAAAGAGTATATGGATCGACTCATAGATTTACAGATAAGGAAACTGGGATCCTGAGAGAATAAGCAATTTTTGTAGGTCGCAGTGTTTGCGCATAAAATACCTAATCCAGGGTTCAATTTCTTTCTTCCTAGTCTGGACTCTTTTGACTTTTGTTTTGCTTAATTTTTGAGAATTAATAAGTGGGCTCTCTATTTACATGATTTCCAGCCATCCTGTTCCTCCTTCCAGCTCCTGTGCCTTCTACTTCTCAAGTTCATATCATCTTTAATTATTATTATTACGCACACATATGCACATGTGTATAATATATACATATTTATGTGTATAAATATCTGCTCCTTGATATTGCTAACCCTTTGCTGAATTCAGTTTCCCAATCCTGGACTGTCTTCGTTTCATTCGTTTGTTTATTTGGGTTTACTTGAGCATCCGTAAGGCTCTTACTACTAGATATCCTCCTTCAGTTCATTGAGTTCCCTGTTCCTATCTTCCTGAAATGCCTTGAAATCTTCGATCAAATTTATAATTGTTCTGTTAAATTCTCTGTCCTGGAGTTCATTTAAGTAACTGCCATTGGAGAACATTTCTATAAGGCTGATGGATTTCTGGGGAGAGCGTGTTGTCTTGGTTCCTCACAATCATTGTTTTTCCGATGGTCATGTGGACTTCTTTCGTTGATTATGTGTCTGATGTGAGATTCAGGCCTGCCTCAGGCTAGGTGGGTACAGGAACTGTGCCTCTGTAGCTAGGCCTGGGAATATGAAGATGGTGTGGGCAAGTTTGGTTTTCAAGAACTCACCGCAAAAAAGATTTGTGTGACTGGACTAGGCCTGGTGGTGTGGGGATGGCTCTAGTGGGTCAGTCTGGGGCATTCACCAGACAAGGCTGGTGCTGTACCACAAGTGCTAGACTGTAAACATGAAGATGGCACAAGCAGGCTTTGTTCTTGACTTTTTTTTTTGCTTTAATAAGAGGTATCCATTATTCCATATTGTAATAATTTTTTACTATAATTTTTTTAAAAAACAATCTTTTCTCATTTTACATACCAATCACAATTCCCTCTCCCTCCCCTCCTCCCACTCCCTCTACCTTCTACCCACACCACACCCATCCATTCCTTAGAGAGGGTAAGGCTTCCCAAGGGGAGTCAACAAATTCTGGCACATCACTTTGAGACAGGACCAAGGCCCTTCCCGATATATCTGGGCTGAGCAAGGTATCTCTCCAAAGAGAATGGGCTCCAAAGAGTCAGTTCAAGCACTACGGATAAATCCTGTCAGTGATCCCACAGACTGCCCAGCCACACAACTGTCACCCACATTCAGAGGGCCTAGTTTGGGCCTATGCAGGTTCCCCTCCACCCTCCACGCTCTCCCCTCCTACCCCTGCTGTCAGTCCAGAGTCGGAGAGCTCCCACTAGCTCAGATTAGCTGTTTCTGTGGCTTTCCCCATCATGGTCTTGACCCCTTTGCTAAAACTATCCCTCCTCCCTCTCTTGGACTGGATTCTGGGAGCTCAGTCCAGTGCTAACTATGACTCTCTGCATCTGCTTCCATCAGTTGCTGGATGAAGTTTCTATGATGACAATTAAGGCAGTCGTTAATCTGATAATAGGGGAAGGCCAGTTCAAGTACCCTCTCCACTATTGCTTAGAATCTTAGCTGGGATCATCCTTGTGGATTCCCGGGAATTTCTCTAGTGCCAGGTTTCTGACTAGCCCCATAATGACTCCCTCAATCAAGAAATCTCTTTCCTTGATCTCCCTCTCTGTCCTTCCCTCATCTTAGCCATCCCATTCCCTCCTGTTCTTCCTACACTTCCTTCTTTCCTCCTCCCCCTCTGACCTCCCCCGCCACCATGGCCTCAATTTCCTCAGGAGTTCTTGTCTATTTTTACTTCCCAGGGGATCCATGCATGTCTCTCTTCGGGTTCTTCTTGTTACCTAGCTTCTCTGGGGTCGTGAACTATAGGCTGGTTATCCTTTGCTTTATGACTAATAGTCACTAATGAGTGAGTACACACCGTGTTTGTCATTCTGGGTCTGGGTTACCTTACTCAGGATGGTTTTTTTCTAGTTCCGTCCATTTAACTGCAAATTTCAAGATACCCTTGTTTTTTACTGCTGAGTAATGGTGCTAGCATAACTGGATGTCAACATGTAGAAAAAATGCAAATAGATCATATCTCTTTCCGTGTACAAAACTCAAGTCCAAATGGATCAAAGACCTTAATATAAATCCAACCACATTCAACCTCATAGAAGAGAAAGTGGGAAGTAGCCTTGACTACATGGGTACAGGAGACCTCTTCCTAAATATAACCCTAGTAGCACAGATACTGAGAGCAACAATAAATAAATGGAACCTCCTGAAACTGAGAAGCTTTTATAAGGCAAATGATATAGTCAATAAGACAAAATGACAGCCAACTGAATGGGAAAATATCTTCACCAACTGCACATTTGACAGAGGGCTAATCTCCAAAATCGAGAAACTAGACATCAATATATCAAATAATCCAATTAAAAATGGGGTACAGACCTAAATAGAAAATTCTCAACAGAAAAATCTCAAATAACTGAAAGACACTTAAGGAATTGCTCAACATCCTTAGCCATCAGGGAAATGCAAATCAAAACGACTCTGAGATACCATCTTATACCTGTCAGAGTGACTAAGATCAAAAACACTGATGATAGCTTATGCTGAAGAGGATGCAGAGTAAGGAGAACTTTCCTCCATTGCTGGTGGGAGTGCAAACTTGTACAGCTGCTTTGGAAATCAATATAGCGATTTCTCAGAAAAATGGGAATCAATCTGCCTCAAGACCCAGCAATACCACTCTTGGGCATATACCCAGAGGAGGCACACTCATACCACAAGGACATGTGCTCACCTGTGTTCATAGCAGCATTATTCGTAAAAGCCAGAACTTGGAAACAACCTAGATGTCCTTCAGCCGAAGAATGAATAAAGAAAATGTGGTCCATTTACACAATGGAGTACTACTCAGTGTTTACCATAATCTTAAATGAGCACTTTGGGTATTATATTAATATTAGAGAGAAAAGTTACAAATTGGAACAGGTAAGTTAAATTAATTGACCAGCATTATACAGATAGTTAGTGGTGAACTTAGAAATTGAATCTCTGTCCTTCAAATTTAACTATTACTGTTCCTTAAAGAACAGATAAAAAAAAAAGATGGCGAAGCTATTTAGAAAGGAGTTCAGGAATTTGAGCTATATTTGTTTTTAGGGAGGGGCTACTGATAATCCCACTGTATTTCCTTAATGAAACAAACAAACTTATAGATACACAATTTTGCCCCTACAACCATTTCATTCTCATTAAGCCAGATGGATTTTTGCTGTGCACCTTCCCCTCTGTCATCCCATGAGTCCTTCTCTGATCAGCCCAGTACATCCTACTGAATGATAATTACTTTTTTCTGCACTTTCAAAATGCTTCCTTCAAACTTTTCCTCAGGTTTTAATCATATTTTCCCATGTATTAAAATTGTTTTGTGACATGTCATATACTTGCAACCATTTTGTAAGTTATGAATTCAATGGCTGGGTGGTTCGCTATCCTTGTGATTATAGTTTGAATCTAAAATATCCCTTCTAGGTTCGTATTTTTAATGATTGGTTTATAGTAAATGGCACTAGTTTGAGTGTTGTAGAGATTGTATGAGGTGGAGATTATCTAGCAGAAGTTGTCACTCATGTCGGGTCAGTCAAGGTTGTACCTGTTCCTGGTTTTGGCCTCTTTTCTCTGCTCCCCATCTACCCATCTATTACTGTGTGAACAAATTGCTCCGGAACATTCCCACTACCTGAATGCTACTGTGCTTTGTTCATGGCAGTGGACTACAGCCCTACGAATCCAAGGAAATAAACCTCTCCTCCCTTAAGTTTCTTCTGTTTGGTATTTTGTCACAATGATGAGTAACATTATTAATATATCTATCCACCTGCATCTTACACTCACAGGGTATAAACAAGACTCTTGATTAGTTGAAATGAGAGAGCAAAAAATTAGAATTTCAGTAAGTAAACAACAACATGGATGACACTGAACTTCATTCATCTTTACCTACCCATATTCTCAAGACCTTCTCCAAAATCCAAACTTATTTGTTATCCCTAATATTGAGATAGTGGCTGAAGGAGTTGGCATGACCACATACTAACAGGAGTTGTATTTTAAAGGAGAAAAAAAAACCTTTTTTTTCTTTTTGGACACAGGATTTCTCTGTGTAATTCCCTGGCTGTCATGGAACTCATTCTTTAGACCAGGCTCGTCCCAAACTCACAGAGATTCCCGTCTCTGCCTCCTAAGTGCTGGGATTAAAGTTATACACCACAACCACCCAGCAACTTTTTCATATTAAAATTCCTGATAAAAATGACACTAGCTATTTCTTTTTATTAGCATCTTATTTGCTAAATGCCTTGATGAAGTAGAAATATGCACCATTTATGTATCTGACAACTACTTTCTAGTGCTTTTGATAACAGGATTTGACTGACCTTCAGTTTCAAATTACTCTGTGAAAGAATTGCACAGAAAGTTTATGGATTTGAGGCTATTGAGCATAATAGAGAATGGGGCTAACACACACTGAGCACAGAGTCTGAAGTAAACCATTTACTGATTTTTTTCCAATTTTTGAAATCATGTAATTAGATTTGTGCCCTTCACAGGGAAGTGAGATACCTTTTGAAGAAAAGCTCAACAGTTTTGCAGAAAAGACTCACAAATCCTGACATTTGACTGTTCTCTGCTGGAGAGCTGGCCTTGGTTTGATTACGCTTCAGTAAAGCCAAACAATAAGCAGTCATCAAAACTTTCTCACTTACATAGAGTTTGCCCTCAACCTTGAAGGACTTTAGTCATGCCCATGTACTGCCATTTGCAGAAAGCACCCAACTTGAAAGACACAAAGAGAATACATCAACAGATAAAAAGAATTTGGAGAAGAGTAGAGACATTACAGGGAACAGAAGAGATGTTCTAATTATGACTAACATCATCAAAGAGAAAAGACATTGTATCATCAAAACAGGAATTGCTTTGAATGGAGATGCTATAGCAACAGAGAACAATGAGAAAACAAAAAATGTGGAAATTAAAAATATGTCAGATGAAATTTAAAATTCAAAAGAAACATGAGAGATAAAGATGAGGAAATGTCTTTGAAGTATCTTTTTTTTTAAAGAAGGATATGGGAAGAGATTACAGGAGATTAGAAAATTTCAAAATCAATATAAAGGGTACACAATCTGACTGCTATTAATTTTACAAGGGCCATACATAAACTTAGGGAAGGATATTATTAAGGAAATAGTGAAAGAAATGTTTCCAGAGCTGAGAGAAATGCACCTCCAGTTTCATTCTAAGACCTATGATAGTGAAATAATAATGGAAATGTTATATCCTATAAATAATGACAAGATTCTAGAAACTTATCAAGAGAAATAGGCTTCTCAACAAATGACAATAGAACAATTGCTCTGAAATTATTTCAGAAAATGATCACCAATTTAGAACTCTAAGATGTGTCATAGCAGTAGTCAACCATGTGAATTGATTTTCAGGACTTCAAAATCACATAACAATGACCTCCAATAATCCCCTCTCAGAATACTGCTGCAAGATAGGCTTCTTTATAGCGAAGTGGAGGAGCCTAGACGGAGATAGATGCTTATAATTTCCATACTGGATGGGTGAGGTAGAAGATTCATGAGTTCAATGCCGTCTTGGGCTACAGATTGAGACACTGTCTCAAAAAAAACAAAGCAAAGAGTGCAAATGGACCAGGAAACACGAATCTAATTTAAGAGAAAGGTTCAATAATCTCAAAGCTGAGAAAGGACACCCAGAGATGAGGGCCAAAAATAAACCCGGAAAGCAACAATTCCATGTGCAGATAGGATGGTAGAGGGAACCCAAGAAAGAATTTCTTGAGACAAAAGTGAACAGAAATGGTATAACCAGCAGGAAGTTGAAAATTGTTTCAAAAAGTAGTGTTATCAACGTGACGGGATCTGGAACCGCCTAGGAGACAAATCAGGCACACCTGTGAGGAGTTCTTTCCCCTGGGCAGGCTTGTGCGGGGTTGTCTTGATTAGGTTAACTGAGGTGAAAGACACACATGAAAAGAGGCAGCACTGCAGGCTGGATGTGAGTCTTGAGAAGGTAGCTGAGTGTGAGTTCTCTGCTTCCTTGCTGCCCCGGAGGTGTGGCAAGCTGCCTTGAGCTCCTGCCGCCATGATTCCTCTGTCATGATGTACTGTCACTTCAGCTGAGAGCTGAAATAAAGCAGTCCTCCCTTTAGGTATTTTTGTCAGGTGTGGTAGTTTGAATGTAACTGGACTCCATAATCTGATAGGGAGTGGCACTACTAAGAAGTGTGGTCTTGTTAGAGAAAAAGTATCACTGTGGGAGCAGGCATTGAGGTTTCCCATGCTCAGGATACTGCCCAGTGTCTCAGTTGACTTCCTGTTGCTGACAAAATGTAAGACTCTCAGCTACTCTTCTAGCACCATATCTGCCTGCATGTCACTGTGTTCCCTGACGTGATGATAATGGACTGAACCTCTGAAACTGTAAGCGAGTCACCCCAATTAAATATTTTCTTTATAAGAGTTGCCATGGTCATGGTGTCTCTTCACAGCAATAGAAACCCTTACTAAGACAACAGGTCAGGGTATTTTATTTTAACAATAGTAACTAAGACATCTTATTTCTCCAGATAAACCATCCAGCCTAGAAATAGCATTGAGAATGCTATGGCACAACTCTGTCTCATCTCTGAGCATTCTAACTGCTATGCATTGTATATGATATATGAGAACTGTTCATACTCTTGAGAAATATTATGTAATACAGAAATAAATACAACCTGGGATTTTAAATTTTCTTGTAGCCATCATTAAGAAGTAAAGTGAGAGTCGGGTGTGATGTGGGACAATTGTCTGTATTCTGTCAATTGTGTTTTAAAAAAACGCTTATTGGCCAGTAGCCAGGCAGGAAGTATAGGCAGGACAACCAGACAGGAAGTAGAGGTGGCTCAATGAGAACAGGAGAATTCTGGGAAGAGGGAAGCTCCCTCAGCAGTCCTGTCCAAACACAGAAGAAGCAAGATATGACTACACCACTGAAAAAGGTTCTGAGCCATGTGGCTAACACAGATAAGAATAATGGGCTAATGTAAGTTACAAGAGTTAATAAGAAGCCTGAGCTAATGGGCCAATGATTAATGTAAACCTCTGTGTGATTTCTTTGTGACTTAATGACTGTGGGATCCAGGCAGGACAGAAACCTCAGACAACAGTGGTGATGCACGTCTTATACCCCAGCACTTGGGAGGCAGAGGCAAGCCTTTCTTATTTTGTTTGTTCTGTGAGTATGTATGTCTGTGAGTTCAAGACCAGCCTGGTCTACAAGAGCTAGTTTCATGACAGGCTCCAAAACTACAGAGAAACCCTGTATTGAAAAACAAAACAAACAAGCAAAGAAAACAAAAAAGTAAAGTGAAATTAATATTAAGGATGTTTTATTTAATCTCATTCCTCTAAAAATTAATCATTTCAGCATATAGTCAGCATAAAAGTTATTAATGAAATATTTTTCATTCTTTTTCCTGTAGTGCTTGGAATTCCCTGTGTATTTTAAATTACAGAGAGTTCAACTTAGATTGGCCACATTTCAGAGTCACTGTGCAGAGACTCTTCTGAGCAGAGCAGTTCTGGACTGTGGAAGACATTATAAACTACAAGGCAGAGTCTTCATTTTCTCCTTTCTTCAGCCAGTTCCTTATCTTAAAGACCTTCTCACTCTACTCTGCTTGGCTTTCTTTCTTCAATTACACAGGATAATGCTAATGTAGTCACAGAGTTGTAATTGGTATACAGTTTTGAAAACAGAATAACAGGAAGTGTTTGCATTTTTTCTACTGTTCAAGAATAAGAACTGAAATGAAATGGCAAGTAGCACTGAACCTTTAATTCCGCCTGAATGACAGCAATGCGAAACAGATGATCGTATCCTGATGACAAATATGGTACTATTTGGCAGGAATAAGTGAAGAAAGAATTTGGCTTAGTAGCATCAGAACGCTGCCCAGACGAATTCTACGAAGAATAGGGAGTGTTAGAAGAGTCCAGCTACTCACATGCAGTTAATGAAAGAATTGCATCATACAGCTGGGGAACTCTCAGAAACCAGGATAGGTCACCTTAGCACACCGTTATCCTAGCAGCGTGTCAGGCTTGCAAGCACTGGCTTTTGAGAAAAAAATCCTCGCAAGTGCTTTTCTGTACATTAAAAAAATAGGATTGTTTTCTATTATGTATTCCTAGATTCAAATGCTCGTTTGCTTCTTTGGGAATTATGTACAACGTTTTGCTGAAGTAGCATTTTCATAGTACTACTCAAGCACTTATTGAGAAAGATGAAAAGCTAAAATAATACATTCAAAATGTCAAATATTTTTGGATGTTTTTTTTCTTGATTTTTTTCTCAATTCAAACTAAACTACAAAATGTACCAAAAAGTAGTATGTTTTTATTTTGTAAATCTAGCATGGTTGGGATTTATGTGCAACTATAAAACTTTTACACAGGCATAACATGTATTACTGTAAGCTGGGTGCTTTAGTCTCAAAATATCAATATTTAAGATGTATACTTTATCATAAAATGCATTTTAGTCAGAAAGTAACATTTATCACATAAAAATTCAGTGAGCACTTTGGTCACCTTTTATTGGCTAGGTGCTCTCATCAACTTGATTGGATAGAGAAACCTAGGATGTTAGTTAGGTGTACCATTGAGTATGTCCATGAGGTGTTTCCAAAGACCATTTGCATGTAAGACAGCAACTGATATGCTACTGTCCAGTGTTCTGGGGACCTGGAAGGAACAAAGTAGAGAAAGGAAGAAGCCTATTATACCAGCTTATTTTCTTTTTCTTCCTCCCTCCCTCTCTCCCTCCTTCTTCCTTCCCTCTCTCCTTTCCTTTTTCTTTCTCTCCCCCCACTTGATACCACGAGGTTAGATTCTTCTCCCACAATCAGTGCCATGGTGTGGCCTTGCCTTAGGTCCCCATTCTTGGTTTTGTTTGTTTGTTTGTTTTTTGAGACAAGGTTTCTCAGTAGCTTTGGAGCCTGACCTGGAACTAGCTTTTATAGACCAGGCTGGCCTTGAACACACAGAGATCTGTCTGCCTCTGCCTCCTGAGTACTGGGATTAAAGGCGGGCACCACCACCACCTGGCAGAACCAGCCTATTCTTATGGTCAAGAAGAACAACCATATTTGATCACACCCCAAACAATTTGCATATTTCATGCAGCAGTCTTCGTAACATCTACCATTCGTTATGGATTTTGGTTTTACATGTTATCAAGCTATCTACTTCCTCTTCATTTTTAAAAATATATACTATGAAAATGCACTAATCTAAATAATTAATTAAGCTGGTCGTTATAATAAAACTCCAAATAACAAACATAATAAGAAAGGCCTGTCTAGGAATCACAGGTTAGCATATTGACCAGGAACAGGGTAATTAATCACTTTAAAATATCTTTTCATAAGCTACTTATTTTAAAGGAAAATACTTTCTGTCATATTGACAAATGTGAGTTATGTCAACTGAAAAAAGACAATAACCCTATTACCACCAAAATTGGGACAAATAACAAATAAATTGGGCATCTGTGCCCAATAAGGTACTCTGAGAGAGGTAGATACTCACCACAGTAAAGGTAATTCCAAAAGACACCAGCTTCCCGGAAATGGGACATCTTATAGAGCAGATGACCTGTCCTTTTAAAAGATGGTTAAAGAAAGAATGACCGAAACAGAAGGCAGTATGTACATTCAATCTGTACACCTTTGAGTTCAACTGGAAAAGTACACAAATAGCTATATAAGACATTCAATATCATTAATGTTAATTATAGCTGGATATTTAGGAATAAAATGTTTCCTTGATTCTTTAAAAACTTAACTGTGTTTTGTAAGAAAATGTGCTTTTTCCTTTTTCTCTCTTATTGGAAATAGATTTTTTTTCATATAGTATTCTGACTATGGTTCCCCCCCTCTTCCAGTTCCTTCCTACCTCCCTTCTCATCCAAATCCATCTCTTTCTGTCTCTCATTAGAAAACAAACAGACTTCTAAGGGATAATAATAAAATAAAATAAGATAAAACAAAAAGTAACACATTGGAATGGGACAAAACAAGCCTTTAACTATAGTTTATATCACTAGCTTTGTGCATGTAAAAGATAAATTTATGATGACTCTGGGTGAAAACACTCACCATGATCATGAGCTGTTCATAGTCCAAGTACCTCAGACTGTGACTATTTTTAGATAAGCCTGTTAAATCAAAATGAGGACGTTGAATGTGTCCTGGTCCAATGTGACTGGCGTCTTCAGAAGAAGAGGCTGTTTAGACACACAAAGATTGGGAATGTGAGCCCCGACACCTTCTGACAACAGACCATTACACTCAGTCAAAGGCCAACCATCCCCAAGCTGAGGAAAGGACAGAAACTTCAGAGGGAAACCACCTCTGCTGATGGTTTCACCTTGGACTTCTAGGCTTTAGACGTGTGAGAAAGGTTACATTTCTGTTGTCATAGCATCACTAGAAAACCATAATGAAATTTAAGAAATGTATGAATTCTTTAAATCATAAATGCATGATTAAACAAATTATGATTTGTTTCACCAACCACACAGGGTGTATTTGATTCTCCATTTATTAGGACAAGTTTTGTTGTTGTTGTTTTTAACTTTTAATTTTTAAAGCCACCCTTCCCTTCCCTTTCTACTTGCTCTTTCTTACCCCCTCATTTTCCACTTCTCGTCTTGTATACTTTCATATCCAGTCTGATAACCCTTGGCATCCATTCCCTAACCATATTTAACTTTTCTTTAGGTTGATCCTATAAATTGGCAAAACATAGATGTTTACAACGTCTGATGGTGTTCTCTGAACAGTCAAGTAGTTTGTTTTTCATTTTCTCAAGGTTCCCAATTTCCATGTCATCTTCATGCATTATGAATCCTAATAAAATTGAAATGATTTTTGAGGATATTTACAAATTGCATGAGTTCTCTCTTTCCCCAGAGGCCTCATCTGGCAGCCTTCTTTGTCTTCTAGGGAGATGATCCGGGTAGTCCTCCCTGTCCTTGCCACGCTTCTCAGAAACCAACTCCTTGATCCCATGGCTTTCCTTTCTTTCCTTCATGTGTGGGAACATATCCTGCAGACACTTTTCTGAAATGGTTACCTTGAAAAGTGAATGTCCTCAGCTTTTCTATTTTGAATATCTCTAGTCTACCTTCACCCTTAAGCATTGTTTATTTAGAATTTTGAGGTGTGTTGTGCCTTATCTGGTAGCAACCTGAACAGTTGAAGTTTTTTGCAGTTTAAATGTTTCATTCCTTTGTAAGGCCATTTAAGAAAACAATCTCTGGGACCTTTGAAATATTTATTTGAAATTTAATACTCTATCTGAATATATAAGAAAGTAAAGAACTCATGCATTACACAGAATACTTAAAAAGAACTTTCAATTTTAATGATGTATTTCTGCTCTGGGAAGTTCTCTTTTATTTAGAAAACTCTTTTCCTCTCCTTCCTTTCTTATAGTCCTATCAGGGATTTATTCTCTGGCTTAAAACCTTTTCTCTCATAGTTTTAATAGTTGTTTTTTTTCTACATTGTGAAAAAACCATTGTGTTCTGCATAGTAATGATTCTTATTTTATTAGCTCCAAAAACAGGCTTTTACAATTCATATATACATTGTTTACAAAATGATTATTATTTTTATAGCATCACATCCTTGCTTTATGTCACATCTTCCTGTTAAACATGCCTGAGACTAGCCATTAACTTATTTTAAAGTTAACTTCTCTATCCTCAGTTGATTCCTCTGGGATCTTACTTCTCCTAATATGAAAAAAGAAAACTTTCTCATGTTCTTGTTTACAGATTCATTAAATAGCTGGGAAACTTTGTTACATATGTGTGTGTTTAGTAAGGAAGCACTGTAGAAACTGGGAGAAAAATATCGTTTTCTAGAATGGGTTAGTCAGCTTTCCAACATTGTAGCAAACATGGGTATTGATCTACTTATAAAGAGAAAAGATTTATGTTGGCTCACAGTTTTGCAGGTTGCAGGCCATAAGCAACTAGACCTGTTATTTTTGGCTTGATTCAAACTGCACATAATAACGGGACTGCACTGCAGGTCAAAATGCTGATCTTCTCAGGAAGCAACACAGTAAAGAGGCATTCAGGTCCTGTGATCCTATGCAAAGGCCTGCCCACAACCCAAGGAGCTTGCACTTGACATTACTTACTAAAATTTCTCTGCCTCCTCATAGCACCACATGGAGACATGGACTTTTGGTAACCAGAGCACAGTTTCAAACTATAGTCCTGGCCTTTTGACTTGGCAATTTCTCCTTTTAGTTGCTGTGGCCAGCCAGAATGAGGAGGCCTACACATCACTGTTATACTGCTCTACATTAGCTCCCAATAGCTATGGCTTATGACAACATCAGGTATGTCTATGTTTCTGTATCTGTCTTCTCTCTTACCTTGGACCTGTTGGTTTTATAGGTTCGAGAGAGGTCTTGGCTTCCGTTTTTTTAATGAAGTGTATGTATTTTCCATATGTCTCCTTCTGGGATTTGTCACTCTGGAGATGACTAAAGTACCTGAAGGCAAGCAGGACAACGTAGATCACTTAAAAGCCTTGCCTTTGTCACACCCATTGCTACAGTTACATCCGTTACTATGGTCAGGTTACATGGCCAAGTCCAAAGGTGGTGAGATACTAGTGTGGCAAAACCTGGCAAGTCCTTAGAAGAGAGAATTGTGGTCCAACCATGCATTTTCCTACAGCTACCAATAGTTGTGTTTAATTGTCATAGTTTCCCTTGAATTGTTTGATAAATTCCATTGGAGAGGAATACTAGGAAAACACTAAGCCTCTTATTTTAATAAATCATACATTTGAGAAAAGGAGCTAAGTACACAGAATAATAAGACAGTAGCTCATCAAAGTGCCTTATGTCATGCAGCAGGAACTTGGTAAAATTCAACAAGTAACAAGTGAAATGATGGCAAGATGGGCCTATGAGATAGCTCAGCAAGTAAAAGTAATTGCTACCAAACCTGATGAGCTGACTTTGATCCTCAGGATCTGTGTTGCAGAGGGAGGGACCTGATTTCTGCAGATTATTCTCTGATCTTTACTTCTTGTACTGTGGCATATGCATAATTAATTTTAAAAACTAATATATTAAATCAGTATTTGGAATGATATGAAACCTTAGAAGTATTTATGCTTCCCCCCAATACTTTATACATTTTAGAATTATGAGTATAAATATATATTATTCATGCTCTATTAATTCTCCTAAATTCTGGAATTATCCATGGGACACATTCAGTTTTTAACTTTATCTTATACATCAATTAATTTCACTTTTTTCTCTAATACTCCTGTGTAGAATGGTTGAAAATTTAGGATCAAGTGCAGTTGTTATAGACTGAAATAGAAAATGCATCATATTGGCATGTTTTAAAAAGTTAATTTGTATTAGCAATCTTACTTCAGAAGAAAAACAGATTGGCTTAAAACACATGGAAAATGCTAGTCACTTTTTTTTCTGTACTTGCTGGATGGCATCTACTGGCTTCAGCTTAAGCCTGACTTTGAGAACACCATAAAATCAAAGCATTTGCCTGAATGATTTTTAGCTAAAATATTGTATTTAAAAATGACTCATTTGATTAAGCTTCTTAGCAAAGATGAATAATTTCTAAGGCTTTCAGGCCAAAGTTCGAGAATTTCATTCATGTTGAAGCCAAATAAATGACTACTCCAACAACCTTGGCTTGCCTTTTTTTCTCTTTGAAGTATTTCTTGTTATAAAATGATATATTTGGTAATTCCAAATGATCGAAGTAATGTTGATGAAATGCATATTTCTATAGCCACAGTGGCATATCCTCTCTGAAGTATAGAATTTGACTTAACTACCTCACTTACTTTGTTGAAATAATTTTCTATCTTTGTTGGTGGGACATTAGTGTTGGACAACCAATGCGGCCTATAGTTGCACCTTGACATGAAATGCCACATTTGATGACGGAGCAATTGGACGCTTAAAAGAAATCCCACACTAGCTCAGAACTGAGAGATAGTTATTTATTTAGGGGGAAAACTTACAAATTAGGGTTTTCTACTTGACCGGTGGATGGAGATAGGATCCAAACAATCCGAATGAGCAAATGGAAACAAGGGGGAAGAAGAGAAGAAGGGGTGGACTCCGCAGCGATGTCTGGGTACATAGTTTAAGAGGCCATGCCCCAGTAGGCGGGTAATTACAAGCTGTAAACCTTCCTGCAGCACCTCCCCCTTTTGTTTTAATAAGAGAGTTTTAAACCTAATACAAAATTATATACAATAAGAACAAATATCCTATTTTCACTAGCTTAAGTCTTGTATAATAAATAACTTGGCCAAGTCATGAGAGGAAAGTAACTACACTTATCTAGTCGAAGATCGGACAAGGGAAATAATGTTACTTGAGTGAGTAGGAAGTGCAATCAAGCAACTTCCAAAACGTGCAACAAATGACAGAGAAAATTGGCTACCTGGACAGTTACCCAAAGTCTCATTTGTAATGTTGAGGCAACCAACTTTGACTAAGGCCTAGAATAACTGACAGACTAGTTTTAAAGGCAAGAAATTTTTAAAAACCGTCTTACCCTGCCTTGGCAAGATTTGACAGTCCTGCTTATCCATTTTTGGATACTATGTATTTTGTCAGTGGTTGAAGCATGGGCATTTTTTTTGCCCAAAGGCCAGTTTTTGCCAAGACGAAAACAGGCTCCAAGTGGAGCGTCTTCGGTGCTCAACATTCTCTCGGGAATAGATCGGTGGTGCCAGGAGTAATTGTGTCTCACTTCAACAGTTATTTAAATGTCATTTTTTACAGCTCTTTGAAGTGATTGAAGATTATCTCTCTATACAGAATATAATTTCTATGTATCTAAATAATCTGAGTAGTCTAACTACAAGTATGACAAACATAGATGACTATTGATCTATAATTCTTAATACCTATATAACTTAAAGGCTAAGACAATAAACAACTGTGCAATAAATGAGGACAATGACCTTCAAATGTAAACAATGTATAAGTATCTTGATCAGAGGTAGAAATGTACACTGTAATATGATAAGTATATATCAATATATAAAAAAGTTTTAAACAGAGGTAGAAGCATGCATGCATACAATATAATTTATATTTAAATTATAAATATAATTTAACTTTGTATCAATATACAAGAATCTATACCAATGTAATTGTCTATAAATAATAACTCACAAGTATTCACTCTATTACTCACTATTATTATTAGTGTGAGTAAGCTCTTACCAATCTATTATCCCATCCAATTTTCCCTTTTTATTTTACAAAAATATTTTTGAGCTTATAAAATTTCCCCTCACCCCCAAGCCCTATGCCAATCATAATCAAACCCTAAATGATGTCCCTAACCCTGAGGACAAACTTTGTTGGGAGGGGGGATGTCGCCTTTTAGAATTACTTTCAGCTGCCATGGGGGCAATGTTCATTTTACCGGATCCTGTGAAAGTAAGATGATGGTTAAGTTTTAAGATTAATTTCTGGTAAGACTGCAAATAGTCCCTGAGTATTTTGTGGAGGTCTGGCCAGAATGTTGTAAAAGATGTGCACCATTTTAGTTAACCAAGTTGGAACCATCTTGTGTAGCTGGTACCCAAAACAGGTCTTGTAGTAGCGCTATTAGTATCATGACGTCATATCAACCAGGTGGAGTTATTGTTGTGGGACCCCATCTTTTATCTGGAAACTTTAAAGATTACTGCAGGATAATTTATTGTTCATTGTGGAAAACTTAAGCATTATATACATAGACATATAAAGACATATATATTTAATGAAAGGTATGATAAAGACAAAAATAGATATGAAGAAAAGTAAAGATTTTTTTAAATTTTTTTTCCTTTTTGTCCCATATCATGGCTCCTGACATGAGACAGAAACTCTGGGATTTTCTCTTAACAACAGGCTTGGAATTAGAGAGGGACTGAGCCAGTGTTCAACTACAAAACCAGCTCTATATATTTATAAATATAAATACATATATATAAACGTATATTTTTAACATTTATGCTTATGGAATATATTTGGTTATTTTTTGATGATCCTTATTGGGTAGTTATTTTTTAACTGTCAGTATTTAAACATCCAGGGTCCCTTAAATTTTTTGAATATGAGTGTTTTCCTGTAAAGACAAGAACAGAACCCTGCCCCCATCTTATATGCCTTTTTAAACCACCTGTAAGATTATCATCATTGTGGATGAGCTGTCATTTCTCCTTTTCAAGAGGTTTCTCCTCTTTAAACCAAACCTTTATTAATTGTAATGGTATCCACAATCTTTTTATTTTGGGGGAGGCAGATGACAAAAAATGCAGTCCCTGTCATGTCTAGAAGGCATTATCCTGGGGGCAGTAACCTTTTCCTCTGTTCTTAGGGTCTTCCCATGCCCTCTTCTGTTCCCTGGGCCCTAGGTGTATTGGCTGTCTCATAGATGTACTAACTGGGATTGGTAACATGTTCTCCACATTTTGACCAGCTTGTGTTTCTCTATAGTAGCTTCCACCAGCTGCAAGCAGATTTGAGAATCATAACAAAAGCAAGGTGGTCAAGAGTTGGTCTTATAGAAAGATAGATATGTATTAGTTTGGATGCCTTTCATCTAAACAGTTAATATTTTTAAAAACAGCAAAATAAAATGACAAGATCCTATTGTGTTTGGTAATTTTATGTGTCAACCTTAGCTGAATTATTTCTGGGTAAGCAAGTAGGAATGTTTCTTGATGTTATTAACACAAGTCAGTAGACCTGGTGAAGCAAATGACCTTCTGTAATGTGGTATGAGAGAGATATATGAGATCATTCAGTCTTATAAGGGCTGAAACAGAAAAGAAGGAAGAAGAAGGAAAGATTCCATTTTTTTACTTGCTTAAGACTTGAAACTTAATTCAGATATAGAAATGAGTAGCATTATTGGATTTTCTGAACCTCCAACTTGTGGGCATCAGGTTATGGAATTTTCCAGACTCCATAAACATGTGCATGTGCTTGTGCGAGAGAGAGAGAGAGAGAGAGAGAGAGAGAGAGAGAGAGAGAGAGAGAGAGAGATATCTATTTGTTCGCTTCTTTGGATAACATTGATTTATATGTTTTCATCTGACCATAAGAGGCAAAAGTATATTTTCAGGAGCAGATGATACCTCCCCAGACTTCTGCATGCAGTACTTAAGGATGTGCTTTAGCCCAGCATATCAGATGTTCTTGTTTTGAATTTTAGTTCACCAGGAAGTGATGGAAAGAATCAATGGATAGTTAGAGATTATTATTTGTGGCAGAGTTATGGACTTAGAGACATGAAAGCAAGCATTTGTTTTGGGTGACATAAGGCCAGCATCCTTGGCAACCTGGCCTTAGAGTAGAGCTGTAGTTCTCTTTGATTTGTGCTAATTCTCTTGAGGTTGCTCCTCTAGACTTCCTAATGGTACTGAGTGCTAGCCCATAGGGTCTTAGAATCAATTGATTTTCTACTTCATATAGGAGTTTGTTTCTTTTATTTAGAAAGATGGATGATGGTGAACAGAGGCTACAGTGGGTCAACACTGACTGACATTTCAGTCATGATGAATGAAAGCAAAATAGTGTGGCAGTCCCACAGACATGTCTAGAGTCAGCTGGATAAACAGAGTACATGGAAGGGGTCAAGAGTGAAGGTAGAATATGTTGTTATCCACCTAGATTTGATCAAGGCAGTTATGACAGTAGATGCTTTTCTGGGGAGACAGAGTTTAAAGAGAGAAAAAAAAAACCTTTCAGATTAACGCAGCCATCTCTACAGCCCCAGAGATAAAGACATTCATAGACTAGTGGATGATACTCTGATGCTTCTTTATTTTTTCTTAATAACTTTTGTATTAAGCAGAATCAATCATCATAACTACCAATCCATTTAAAAACCAGAAAGGTTGAGGTCTGTTTTGAGGAACCAGAGTTAATCAACTTGCTCATGAAGAAACAGACATCTAAATATGAATAAGATCATTGTTAACATTTTTATTGGCATGTCTGCCTTGCAGAGAGTAAAGGGCTTCATTCTGACATTTCCTTATATGCTTATAACACATGGGGATCACATTCAGTTCTCCGTCACTCCTTCTTACCCAAGCTTTACCTTCTTTCCCCTCTCCGCTTCCACAGCACTAGTAGTTCCTTTTTCACTTTTATGTTCTTTTATTCGTCTCTTAATTCCACATGAGAGAAAACGCGATCCCTGTTGTCATTGGACTGACCTATTTCACTCGGCATGACCTCCAGTTCCATTCATTTCCCTGAAGACACTGTCATTTCATTCTTGTTTGTGGCTGGGTATAAACCATTCTCTCCCTCTGCTCTCTCTCCTCACTCTCTCACTCTGTCTGTCTGTCTGTCTATCTGTCTGTGTGTATCACTTCTTTTAACCCTTCTTCTGTTGATAAGCATTTAAGCTGACTCTGTAATTTGGCTATTGTCAACATTTTTGAAGGAATGAAACTTTTGTAATATTTGCTTTCCCAAAGCTTCCAAAAGTATAAAACAGATTTTTTAGTTCAAAATGCTTTAGGATTCTTGGACCTTTCTGTGCTTATAAAACTAGGTCATTGAGTAATGTTCAAGATCGAAGCTGTTCTAAACTCTAAGAAAAGCTGTTGATATTTGAGCTGAAGAGTTGTATTTTTATCTTGAAAATGTGATAAAGATGGCAAACTGATTTTTGCCCTGAGAAAAATAGGCTACTAGAGAATTTGAGCCACGATTTCTCCAAACTACTTAGCTGATTAATATACCCACATTGCCAAGAAATACCAGAACTTTGAATCTTCTATGCTGTCTACTTTCTTCTTTAACACCCTCTCCAAGAAGAATTATTTAGGCCACTGAGTGAATCTGACTGCCTTGAGGATCTATCAATATGCTAGAGAATTCAAACAAACAATGTTTTCCAACCTGTAGAACCATGTGGGTTTTCTTTGGCTTTATCCATTGTGCATGGCAACATTTCCTGAAATTTGATCTCTGAAAGACTATTATTTATTTAAAGATAATCCTTGGAAAATAGTGTCTACTGTTCAAACACACTTGGGTAAATCTAGCTGAAGCAAAACTGAAAACGAAAAACCACTAAGCTGTCAAAAATAAACACTGAAACAACTTTTTAGTGTTTAGTATTGAATATGCATCTAATTTTTCTGACCAACCCACATTTGTTAAGCAGCTTCTATTGTCCAGGCATGGAATGTAGGCTTTGGGCATAAGAAAAGCGTCTTTTCTCCCTTCAGAGAAGAAGGACTTATGAAAATCTTTTGTAGATATTAACTGGAGAGTTTCTTCAGCAAAATTGCAGCATTTTATCTTACAGTCAAGTTGTACTGAGGGTTGAATAAAAAGTATGAATTAAAGGTATAATACAAAATGTAGTCTCTCTAAATATTGTGCAATTCTTACTGCACTTTTTTTAAACCATAAAAGTTCTTTTCTTCTCTCTCCTTCCCTTTCTCTCTATCGCCTTTCTTTTCCCCTTTCTTCTTCCTTCCTTTATATGCCCCCCTTTGGGTAATGTAAGACTACACTGACTGATTAATTCCCTGGAAATTATTTTTGTCAGGGCTTCCCTCAGAAGTTCAGATGTTCATGCATAAGGCCAGGATAAACAAGCAATGAGGTGGTCTCAACTGATTCTTAATTCTCAACATTGCCTGAGTGCATCCAGCCATAGTGAGGTCAGCTCTGGGAATATAGCGAGATAAAGGGAAATGGAGTACTCAGAAATGAAGATTCTCAATGTTTCAACATCAGCATGGATACAAAAGGACAGAATTTATGTTTATAAAACTACAAAATTCTAATGATCTATTTAAATCATAATCAGAGAGATTCTTTTCTTACAGAGGATTGATGATGGGATGGAGAGATGCCACCAGGATACTTGGTATCCATAAAACTTAAGGACTTTAAATATCTTTTTTATAGAGAAGAACTAAGGAGAAGGAGATTTGAGATGGTGGGAACAAGGTGGGAGATGAGCATGAATTAAAAATAAAAGTCAAGGAGCTGTGATGATTTCTAATCTAGAAGCCAAGTGTGTGCCTAGGTAACATATTTCACATGTCAGTGTAGGACTTGCTACCCATAAAACCCTCACTAACACGTGACTAGATTATGATGCTCAAGTGGCATCAGGAAAAGAATCAAGACTGACGTTAGATCACGATTCGAACAAACTAAGCCGGTTTGCTTTTCATTGAATGACTGCTCAGACACCGGGGAAGTTACAGACGTGAAACCAACAGATAATTTTGTTGTCAGAGATCTTATCGTATGAATGTGAGACATGACACATACTTTTATGCATGAAATAATGCAGAAAGTAGAAAAATATTGAAAGATTGTTTTGAAGAGCAATTTAAAATCTACATTTTAGTTTACCATTTCTTTCACTTGAAATAATGAGGGCTTCTCATCAATATCTGAAGACTATTAAAAACTTTTTGGAAGGTCCAGTGAGATGGCTTAGAGAATGAGTGTTTTTGCCACTGAGCCTGACATCCCGAGTTTGTGCTCTGGGAACCACTGACCTCTGTCTGTCTGTCTGTCTGTCTGTCTGTCTGTCTGTCTATCTATCTATCATCTATCTATATCATGCTATGCATTCTTGTGCATGTGTGAAATAGCACACTTATGCATGCACATGTGCTTAATAAAAGTGAAAGCATGTGTTTTTAAACACAAAAATATAATCATTACTTCAAATGATTATTTAAAAAGATTATTATGTTTAATTCAAGTCAATAAGTGGAAAACAACTTTGTAGAACAAGTTGTAAAATGACAGCAAACAAACAAACAAAAGACCAAACAAGCACAAAGCCAGAACAACTTCCTCCCGGTCATTGTTTTGGAATTTCTCTTTATCTTCTTTGTAGTCTAATGTGCTGATTCTACTCCATATTCCAAAGCCTAGTATTCTGCCATTGACACAACCAAAATGATCAAAACTTCCTTTTGTTCAAATTATTGGTGGGACAAAATACAGAAGTCTCATTCCTATCTTTATTTGTTCATTTACTTTTAACAACAGGAAACATTAGAATACTTTGAACACCTAAAAATAATCTTCCAATTTTAATCAGAGTGAATTAAAAACTGGTTCTGCTTCTGTTGCACTGAAGTGATAAAAATAATTATATTTAACTTCTTAATTATATAAAGGAGCTTTTGAATTAGTTTTTGTAAAGTATGTCTTATCTTAGATCAGAAGAAAACAATGGCAGTCGGTGGAAAAGATGACCACACAAGAAAACTGTAAAACAGAAGAATTGCACAGCCCCACTTCCATGCCTTCTCCTGGTTCCTTACCATCATTAAGCCTTTTTTTTTCTCCAGTGAAAGGAAGGGCTCTTCTTCTTTCCCTTTCTTTCTCTTTGTCTACAGCTGGATATTATTAAGCCAGGACCTCAAAGAAGTACTCTTCAGAGTATGCTGGTTCATGCTGGGCAATTGGCTCCTGGCAAACTGGTAATCTCTTTCTTCCTCTTTATCATAACAGAGACAAACAGGAGTTAGGGTCAATAATGCACACTTTTAGAATAACTGGATTTTAGGATTCATTTTTTTACCCTCTCATGACCTTTGACTCCAAAATGAATTGCAAGCTTCCTAACTTTTCTGTGCAAAGACAGCAAGAATAAAATTGTCCTTTAGCAGGTAATACTCCTATCAGCCCTGGGGTTTTAGGTCTTTCAAATGTCTCAACAATACAGATAAGAGCTAGACAGAAGGAACTTTTACCAGATATGCAAATAAAGGTGAACAATTGCGATAGCAGGTCATTTTTAGTTTTAAGAAGTACTGTGTTGCTTAATACAATTAAAAAAAGAAATGACCTCTGAAAGAACATTTTTGTAAGAGCAAATATTTTCAAAGTGTTGAAATAGTTATTTATCTTTAACTGCTTTTTTAAAAATTAATTTTGTTTGTGTGTCGATTCTTTTCACGAGTTAATTCTTAGTAAATTTCTTTTGAAAAGGTGGAAATGACTAAAAGCAGATCACAATTTCTGAAAGAAAACTAGAAATTTATTTATGTTACAAAAGTTTGACTCATTGGATTAAAAAACAGATTTCTTTTCATGAAATGGATGCTGTACTACAGGTCCCTACAGAGGATTCCAAAAGCAATTAAGAAGATAATAAATCAAAAACAAAAAGCATTCATAGTGATTTTTGCATAAAGAGAAAGCATATTCTGATTGACTGTCCAGGCAAAGCGTTGGATAAAAAGCACAAACCCTTCTTTTTGTCTTTTAGGCACTTGATGGGCTAGCAATGGTACATTACATTTAGACGATTTCAACATCAAAAAACATGGAAACAGGATGGTAATGGTTAAAGAATATGCTGGCACAATATTTTCCAGTCTTTAAATGACAGAAATTGCTTTTTATTTGTGCAACATTATCTAGTATGTGATAATTCGTGGTCTGCTTGAGGGCAAACACTGCAAAGTCAATTTTTGCTATCATGGTGGTTAAGTTACTGCAAACACTGAGATGGTAAATAGGAAATACGGGTTCAGGTGCCTGTGAGTCTCTGGTCACAGAGTTTCGATAATTGATGGAGAGCCAATTTTGATTTATGGATGTTTCTATTTAAAGACATTTTGTTTAATATATATATATTAAATATATATATTTGAATCATTGACATTGAACTCATATCTGAGTGTAGCTTATCAAATATGTGTATCTTCTTTATCAGGCAACAATACTTTCTTGTGCTTAGGAACACTACACAGTATTTTAGTGCAATAGTTCGAGATTGTTTCAAATAGTGAAGTCAGCAAAACAATAAAGGGGAAAAAAAAATCTCCTTAAATGAGAATGACCCATAGTAAAAGAATGATTAAGTTCATGCAAAGTTATTATGATATAGTAAATATCAAAAACAAAATTCAAAGTTGTATCTATGGTATGATTATGCAGTTAGAAGGATTGCTTTAATTTCTTTAAAATATTGATATGAAATATGCCAAAATATTAATTAAATATCAGTAGTGGAATCCTAAAATGTATATCCTGGTCTTTAAAAAGAAACTGATGGTGCCTATAATTCCTTACATGCTCTGATCCCTAACTAATATGTCACATATCTTGGATTCTCCTATTGGACTCTCAGCTATAGGAACATTTAGCTCCTTGAACACATTGTGCTTGTGTCTCTCTCTTAGGGTCATTTTCTTGATGTTTTCTATTCATGTGCTACTATTTTCCAACAGATCCTTGTGGTTAGGCTTTTATTTTCTTCAGGCTTCTAATCTGCTGTCACTTTATCAGACTATTGCATCAAAAATAGCAATTTTTTTGGACACTGAGTGCTGCCAGTAAGTGGGTGTGAAGTTATCAACAAGATATAGAGCAAAGATTCAGGAGGAGTTAGAGAAGAATAATTGAGGGGGGGGGAATGATACACATGCATGCAATTCTGTAAGAATAAATAAAACATTTAAAATGCCAACCTTGTCTTCACTATTACTCTCTGACCCATTGTGTTTTTCATCATAACACAGTGTTTTAGTATACTTGTTTATTTCCCCAACATAATAAGCGTATTGAAATATGTGTCCTTGTCCATTGGTCTATCTCTGGAGTCTAGAAAAGTGTCTAGCACAGAGTATATACTTAATAAATGTTTGTGGACTAATTTTGCCAAACCAAATGAAGTCCTGACATAAAAATACAACCTGCTAATCTATTCTTAACTTTATATTGGAATTTGAGAATTTAATATGAAATATATAGATGACAGTGTTTTTAAATGTATTATTTTTAAACTTAGCTTTTATGATTTGTATTTTGGCTTAGAATGGCTTAACAATATATGGAGTTCTTATTCTATTACAGGCTCTTAGTTTTGACAAAATTAAGTAAGGTAAATGAGTATATAGTATCTATTTGAATGCCTATCATATCATGGTTTTCCATATAATCCTAATTACTCTGCCACAATTAAAGGAGCCAAGACCAAAGAGGCTGGACTAATCACCTAGTTTTAAGAAGAAAATAAGTCATGGAGTTTATATTGAAATGTACATATCTTCAAACTCTAGGTCTCCACTTTCTTTCTATCCTGATTCATTATTTTTTTTTTAAAAAGGTGGTGGTGGGGAATAACATAAAAGATGGTCACAGGAGTGGATATGAATAAAGTACATTATATGTTTGTATGTAGCAATGAAACCCCTTTGTAAAATTAATATATATTAATAAGAAAATAAAAAAGTATTGGGCTTTCTGAGCTAGGTTCTCTTTTGTGCCCCAAGGAGAGAACAATGAACAAAAAAGAAAATAGAAAGTTCTCATGCTGAGTTATAGTTTACTGGTAAGTGGTGGGAGGGGAGGCAGGAAGATAATAAATTAACAAGTAGAAAATGTAGCCTTTGATGATGGTTAGTGCTTGGAGAAGATGAAGCAAAGAGAAGGTGAGTGAGTGTTATGGAAAGAGAATTGGTGCTATAAGTGCTAATGTTTTAAATAAGATGGGTAAGGTTGATGTCACTGGGGAAATGGTGCCTGTTCTGAGTTAATCTTAGGGATACAGCTCCTTAGCAAAGGGCACAGCCCATGCAGTGGCTCTGGGGCTACTGGGTGTTCGATAGATCTGAGGACAAGGAAGAAGCCAGTGTTTGAGAAACGGAATCTTCAAGGTGGAGAGTGTCAGGGACCAATATCAGAAAGGAACTGGATTTGGAGGAGGTTATGTGTACTTTAGCTCCTCTACGAATGAAATGGGGAATCCTGGGAAGGCTTGAAGGGAGGTGTGAGGTGATTTACGTTTCTAAAAGGAGTAGTGTGATTTATGTTTACTGGACAGGACTGGCTTCAAATGCCAAAAATTTGGTTTTATCCATCTTAGTTTGAGATGTCTGACATCTCAAGTAGAAATATCAAGCAGGCAATTACATAGAGCCTGGAATCCAACAGAGAGGTCTAGGCTGGGCATATAAATTTGGAAATTGTCAGCACATAGATGGTATTTAAAGTAATAAATTTAGATGAAGTCACCAAGGGAGGGAAGAGGTCCAAAGAACTGAAAGCTGAGGATCTAACTTTGAGAGGAACTAACAAAGGATACTGAGAAGGGTCATCCAGAGAGGTGGGAAAACAATCAGGAGAAAGAGTTTCCCAGAAGCCAATTGAAACAAGCACTGAAATGAGGAGGGAACAGCCGGAGTGCAAAGCAGTGCAGAGCTTCCATGTGTGGAGGGGAGAGGAGAGAGACTATTTGGGAAAACATTTTTTGTTTTGTTTTAACTATGAAACGTGCCTTTCTTCCCCAGACTTCTGCACACACAGCCATGTAGTGGTATAAGGTGTCAGGCTGGGTTGGGCATTATGTTTGATTTGCTTTTGTTATATGTAATCCCTCTGTCCTTACTCTGCCCTGATTACTGAAGATCCTGGCCAGGAACATATCATATCCGTGGGGGATGTGCATTTGCTATGTCTGGCTGGTAGACAAGTGAATACGAATGCTGCTTCATCAGTTTACAATACTGTCGCTCTGTGGCCTAAAGCAGAGTTGGAAGTCTGCCTCGCAGTCTTCAGAATAAGGTTCAAACTCCCTAGCATGCCTTATTGACTTCAGAAGATACTTGGTTTCTCACTGTCCTCTCTTTCTCACCCTCCACCCTTCCCATGCCTCTCATACACTCACACACACCTGACACTCCATCACAGGGGACAGCTTGCTGTTCTTCCAGGCACATTGTGCTCATCTGTGTCTTTGCTCTCTTTACATGCTCTTCATTATGCTTGCCATGCCCTTGCTGGCTTTTTTTTTTTTTGACCATGAAAGTGATATGGCCCATATGAACTCCTACTGTGGAGCCCCACGTTGGTATACTTACTTTTTTGCTTGGCTTTATTCTCCTGTTGGATTTTTACACCACATTGAAATGGTTTCCATGTCAGTTTCTCGTTGGGTTTTGTGTGGTCTTCAAAGAGGCAGGTCACAAGTTGCTTACCTTTTTCTCCTACTCTGTCTGTAGGCACACGAGTCAGCTTTTAAAACCTCGAAACTTTATGTTGGTCTTTGTGCTATATACTTTTGCGTTTTCTCATTTTATCCTCCAACAACTTGTCAGCCTTGTTAATCATACAAACTTCAGCTGAAGAAACTCTGATTCAGAATGGTTATGGGATTGTTTATGATGGCTAATTTCAGTTGTCAACTTGACACACCTGTAAAGAGGAAACTTCAACTGAAGAATTGCCTCCATCAGATTGGCCTGCAGTCCCTGTCTGTGAGATATTTTACTGGGTACTAATTGATATGGAAGGATCCTGTCCACTGTGGATAGACAAAAACTTGGAACTGTAAACCTAGCCTGGATAAAAAGATACCTGAGCAAGCCAGAGGAATCAGGCTAGTAAGCAGTGTTCCCCATGATTTTTGCTTCATGCTCTTGCCTTGAGTTCCTGTCTTGGCTTCCCTTGATGATGACCTGTAACCTGTAGGATGAAATCACTCCACCCCCAAATTGCTTTTGACTGTGTTGTTTATCAGAGAAGCCAAAAGCAAACTAAAACATTGCATAAGGTAATGTGACCTATATTCCTAACTGATCATAAGATCTGAGCACTAATATCTATTGTGTGCACTTAAATCAAGAATAGAGAAGCAAGAATTGAGGCCTAAGTTCTTTATTAGTCTTCAGTGCTCCAACATTCCCAAATAATTCCTAACTATTGAAGTTTGTGTTTATCCTGTGTCCACATGGTTATATGACATCCCCTTTCTTTGACGCATACTGCATTAGTCTGATTGTTTACCCAGGAGAAATTTTATCTTTACACCCGCCCCATATTAACAACTAGATATGAGTGAGATGAAGACTCTACACAGTGGTAGGGAAGAAAAGGGAGAGGGGAAATAGGACTACTACCTTGTACAGTGTCGGGGAAAATCCAGCTCATTGTGATCGTAGCCTCGCTCAGAGCAGATGGAGGGAAGAGATGGGTGAATGTGGTGGCAGTTATAGTCATCAGCTTGGCTAAACACTAATCCTAGCTTATCCTATCTAAACATTTCCTGGGTGTTACTGTAAATACATCTTGTAAATGTGACTAATGTCTTTAATCAGCTGTCTCTGAATGTTCTGAGTTGCCTGATCCAATCTGTTGAAACGTGTGAAGAACAGAACCTAGGTTTTCCTGAGGGAACAGGAGCGGTACCTGTGGACTGCATCACTAGCTATTGCAGAAGTGTTTCCACCTATCCTTCCTGCCAGCCTGCCTACAGATGTACCTGGCCAAGATCATGCAATTTACTGGACCCTCTTTCCTTGCAATGAACTCCTTTCTCTTTCTCTATTGGTGTGTGTGTGTGTGTGTGTTATATGTATATGTATAAGTTTGTGTATATACAAATCACACTGGATCCTTTTCTCTAGTGGAACTCTGATAAGGAAACAAATAATAAAAGTGATTCTAAAAGGACCCAAAGATCTCAATGTAGTAGAGTAAGATGATATAGTAATATAATAATGGATACTATGAAGATGAAGAAAGGCCAAAGGAGTGAGTGGTCCCTTTTGCCCCCCATCTGGGTTAGTTGCTCTTAGTCTTCATGCTCTATGGTTGCTTGTCATGGCACAGTTGTAATGTATTCTGATATGTTTGCGAGCCACTATTTTCCTTCCCCATATCCAATATTTAAGCTTGATATCCCAGATTATAACTCATATGCTTATCCCTACATGTAGCTTAATGTTTAACTCATAGGGTGAAATAAAAGTTTCCTGATAAATAAAAAAGAGTTTCTGGCCTTAGGTGCTCAGAAGTGCCCAGACAATCCCAGCCTTCCTATGGCCAGAAAGGATATTTTGGAGGATTCAGTCTTTAAATACCATCAGAAGGAAACTCCAGACAGCGAAGAGTCTTGGTACCTTCAAGGGCACACAATCTAGGTCCTTTTTTCTGTAAGGGGATATCATTAATATCTCTGCTTTCCAAAAAGATCCTCTTGATACACACTGGTGACTCTTAAAAGAGCATCTGAGTTGAGGGACTTATGACTTTCCATTTTCATCGGAGGCTTTCTCTAGGCTCTTTTAATCCATTTTGTTACTGGTACCAAAGTCTGAGATGTGCTGGTTCTGCCGGATGGCGAGGATCTCCTCTAAGGATGCTCTGAGGTGTATCAGGTATTGACTTCTCTTGCACTTGTCTATTCCTTCCAAGACCATGAAGATGTATCTCAAGTGCTGGAGGCAAGCACCAGAAAGGGAGAAGTGAAATCCTTTTCCATTCTTTGGGAAACAAGAAAGCTCCATCTTATTTTTTTAAATCTCTCTTTCATTATATTGAAAGGAAAGAGGAACTTTGTGTTTATTTATTGAAAAAAGAGTCACTGAAAGAAATAAACTTGATAATAAAGATGAAAATACAATTGGAGAAATGCTGGTTCTAGGGCAGGAAACACACAATCAGTCTGGAGTGTCTTATAGTATTAGAACGCAAGGAAGTACTGAAAAGCAAAGACAACTAAACAAAAGCAATGCCATGTATGTCACATTGGGGTGTGTGCACACACCTGTGTGTAAGGAGGATTGACCAGTAACCATAAATGGAACAATTTGAAGCAATAAAGTAGATGAAAAGTATTGATTATAACCGTTAAGTTTTATTCTCCCACTATAGATATATTAAAAAGCTATATGGAAGCCTGCTACTTAAGTTTATTAAAACTTAAGAAATAGTTTGAATGGAAGTACTGTGCATGAGGAGATGACGTTCCTTCTAGAAGCAACAGGTTATTAAAAATCCCAGTAATACAGAGAAGCAGAAAGGAGCATAAAGTCTCAACCCTAACCAAGAAACTATTTGCAATTATTATCTTCTGGGAAAGTGAAAATAAGGTTTTTTTTTTCCAATGCAGTGACAGCCCACGTATCAAGAACACCGTGACAGCAGGTGTGTTAAGAGCACAGTGACAGCAGGTGTGTCAAGAGCACGGTGACAGCAGGTGTGTCAAGAGCACCGTGACAGTGGGTGTGTCAAGCGCACCGTGACAGTGGGTGTGTCAAGCGCACCGTGACAGCGGGTGTGTCAAGTACACCATGACAGCGGGTGTGTCAAGAGTACCATGACAGTGGGTGTGTCAAGCGCACCGTGACAGTGGGTGTGTCAAGAGCACCGTGACAGTGACAGCGGGTGTGTCAAGAGCACCGTGACAGTGGGTGTGTCAAGTACACCCTGACAGCGGGTGTGTCAAGTACACCATGACAGCGGGTGTGTCAAGAGCACCGTGACAGCAGGTGTGTCAAGCGCACCGTGACATCGGGTGTGTCAAGTACACCATGACAGCGGGTGTGTCAAGCGCACCGTGACAGCGGGTGTGCCAAGAGCACTGTAGGGCAGGCCCAGTGCTCAGGGACAGTTGGCGGATACAAAAATTAATCTATATTTTTGTGTGCTTTTTTTATAAATAGTGTGCTTTGCTTGTTTGCTTGTTTTTGTCTTTTTGTTTTTGTTTCTTTTTGAGAAAGAGAAAGCATGAAATTGAGTAGTTAGGGAGGTGGGGGAGATCTAGGAGGAGTTGGGGGAGGAGAAATAATACAGTCAAATTTATTGTATGAAAAAAATTAAAGGCCAATGAAACTAATAAACAAAACCAAGCAAACCCTGTTGTTAGGTATGGGACACTTTCCTACAAGTTGTTGGTCAGGACATCCCCAGAGGTCTCTAGAACAATAAAGTTTATTACCATTGTTTTTGGTTTCTCATCAAAACTGTATGGTGAGAAACTATTGTTGAAGATGCCACACATTTTGGTCATAGGACATGGATAAATGAAGCTGGAACTGAAACGGCAACTTCCTCCCCGACAGTTAGCTTTCACAGTGCCGGAAGATGCTGTGCATGCTGCTGGGGAGGGAAGGTCATAAACAGTCGCAAGCCCTTTGAGCTGCAACAGTGACTGGCCCGGAAACACATACTCGTTGATGCAATGCTCTGGGGGTAGCCACCCTCATTCTGATTGGATTTGAGGCCCACAGGTTAGAAGGCATTCCTGGTACTGTAATATTGGTCAAGAGCTAGCTGCTAGGGAGATCACAGGCTTTAGAGGAGAACCTGCTACCATTGTTTTGATAAATGAACGTTTAGTTAAACTGCCTTTTAAATACTTGTGTGTGCTAGTGCTTCCTTCAGCCTTTGTCAAAGAGGCTTCTTTTTTACTTTTTGATTTTTCAAGACAGAGTTTCTTTGTGTAACTGCCATGGCTGTCCTAGAACTTGCTTTGTAGACCAGGCTGGCCTCCGACTCACTGAGATCCACCTGCCTCTGCCTCCTGAGTGCTGGGATTAAAGGCTTTTACCACCACAGCTGGGCATCAAAGAGGCTTCTTATTGCAGCAGGTGACAGTTAATACTGGGATTCATAACAGGTCAAAGTTCAAAGAGAGAATAGGGGATTTTAGAGTATTTGGTTCTGAATGAGTAATCTCTGTTACCTCCATCCAGTGCTCAGAAAAAAAATGTAAAGAGAAAGGAGAAAGAATGCAAGATCCCCAGGATGGGGAGGAGTGTTGCAAAAAAAAAATGGCTTCTAGACATGCTATGACCAACGTGCTCACAAACTCACCATGGCTTTGGCCACCAGCAACAAGATCTATATGCACAAAATTGAGCTTATCAAAATTTCATCATGGAAAGAAGAAGAGCCCATGAGGTCCCACTCCTTGCTGAGAGAGTGTTGACAGTTAACAGTGGCTGGGGAAGAGCTGTTCCTTTCCTTAGTGGCATAGACACTGGTAAGTTGTCTATGCTTCAGGAAATAGCCTCTCAATCCTACTCATGCAAGTAGCATGGGTCACACATATGAAAAAGGTATGTCATCCTGGCTGCCTGGCTATCTTATACCCGAAATAATCACACAGAAACTGTATTCATTTAAATACTGCCTGGCCCATTAGCTCTAACTTCTTATTGGCTAATTCTTACTTCTTAATTTAACCCATTTCTATTAATCTGTGTATAGCCATGTGACTGTGGCTTACTGGCAAGATTCTAACCAGCATCTGTCTCAGGCAGGAGATCCATGGCATCTGCCACTCTGCCCTTCTTCCCAGCATTCAGTTCTATCTACTCCGCCTACCTAAGTTCTGTTCTATCAACTAGGCCAAGGCAGTTTCTTTATTCAATCAATAAAAGCAACACATAAACAGAAGAACCTCCTATATCAGGCATGAAAGTAAATGCAAGGACTTGAAAGCAGGGGAAGAAGAAAGGTTTCAGAGGGATAAAGAAGGAGGATGAGGAATGGTAACTGGAATGAGAATTAATAAAACTGTATGTGCATGTATGAAGATGTCAAAGAATAAGAAAAAAATTAAACTATTTAGCTTGGATTTTAGCACAAGTTAAACATATAGTAGTGATGGTTATTATTTAACGTGATTTAAAAAAATCTTTGCAGAGTGTAAAGCATTTTGCAGGACAAAGACTTACTCTTAATATAACTCTGCCTGTTATTAAAATACTATCTTTCATCTTGTCATTAAATACGGCTTCAAAACATAGGGCTGAGGCCTGGAAAAATGTTTTCACAGTGTTGGAGATTCCCTGTTATCCTCCCATTATGAAGCACTAGAGAAAGACTGTTAGTAGAAGGGCGTGGGGTGGATTCTTGTCTGCTCCTCTTGGAGTCTGTTCTGCTTCCTCTTGCTGCCTTTATTATGTTCGTCCATCCCAGCAATGACAGTGCTTTCTGATATAGGCAATAAATTCAGCTGGAGGTGACCCTGACACTTTCCAAAACTGTTCTCCACACTGAGACACTGGTACCAGACTGCCCTTACGGGTGTCCCTTCTGTTTTTCCTCCAGCAGCATTTGAGCACTAAGTTTTATTTCTGTAAGGTCACACTGCCAAAGTGGTGATAGTAGTTTCTAGTCTCTTACTTTTGTTCCTGAATGCTTGGCCTGTTAGCTACTTGACATTTTCATGAGTATTTCTAGTAGTGATTAGAGTGGTTATTGGTAGCTGAAAGTCAGCTACCAATGGGGGAGTCATGGAATAATACTGAATAACTCTGGAAATAGGCAATTGTTTTCAGTCCATTTTCCCCTACATGAAAGCTAATTGGAAACATTTAGCAATGTACCCACTGCTACTTTGGGTTTTCTTATGACCACTTCAGTTACCTAGTTAACAACTTCATAAAGCATGTAGTATTAATTTCTTTCTGTACACATAACTTGTCTGGTTTCTGTGTTCTAGATAATTTTTTGGGGGAGTCAGGGTCTCATCTAGCACCAGCTGGTCTTGAATTTGATATATAGCTCAAGATCATCTTGCTTTTCCCTTCCAAATGTTGGGTTTGCAGGTATGAACCACCTCACCAGGTTGGTATTCTAGATAGACCTTTTAGCTTTGTTTTGTGTTAGTCTATGCTTTATGCCAGGAAGACCAGTATGTGTGTATATGAAGTTTTGATAAATTCCTTTTGACTAATGTTTGTCAACATAGTTAATTTGATCAGATGCTGGTTGGGTCTCCAGTAGACAGGTAGAATGTTGTTTTGCCTGCTTGCAATGTGGCTTCTAACTCTGTCTCCCATATAGAAAGGGATCATATGTAGCTACTTAGCCATAGTTCTTTGCTGAGCACTAGATGTTCATTGAAAAAAACCAGTCAGTTCCTGCTTTAAACATGATAGGGTACTTTATATCATAAAGCATGCCTTTTTTTTTTTTGTAAAACAAGCAATTCCTTGTTTTAGCACTGATGTAGATTTGGTTTCACGTGTCAGGTTTCTAAAAGCATGATATACTTGATGTCTCTGTTTCCTTGAAATACATAGTTTGGCACAGTAGCTATATGCTTTCTATTAAGGCTTTGATCTCCATCTTAACTGCATAGTTTTGCTTACTAGACTTGGAGAACCCTTTCATTGGCTCTGCAAAGCTTTGATCTTTCCCAGCATGCCTATGTGAGGCCCCACAAAGCTATAGTCTGAAAAGAGATGCCAACATTCTACTATAATCATCAAAATAACTTGCAAGAAAAAGCAAACTTTTCACACAAATCCTATATTTAAAGATGTCCTCCTTCCAATAACATTCATTAAGCGACCATCTGTTTGCTTTTGATTATCATCTGGGCCACTAATAAGCGAGTTTAATCTGAGCAATGTTATTCGCACGCTACTTCTAAATTTAGTATGTTTCAAAGAAGTCAGCAAGGCTGGCCTCCAGGAAATATTGACTTTGATGTAACATCTGGTATTCAAGGGTTTTCTTTGTAGTTCCTATCTGGGGGTGGGGGAAGGGGGTGGACCAAAGGGCAAAGTGAAATCAAATGACTTGGGTAGAGTCATGTAATTACTTGATGACTTAATCTGAATTACTTGCTGTTTCTATCTTTGGTTGAAAGTTCTAGCCTTGTATTTTTATTGTACACATGGTACATGTGATGTGTTCATGGCATAGTTCTGCTATGCATGCCCAACTATTCACAAATTGATAAACAAGTGTATGTGGATTTGTAAGACTAGTTGTAGGTTTATTTATTGCACTATTCTTTTCAGTGTGGCTCCCTATATTTTATGAAGAAAATAACTTTCCCTGCCTTGCCTTCCTCTTTATTAAAACAGTCATTTGAAGTCAAAGGAAACAGCTATTGTTAGTAAAGCCTCTCTGATCTTTCTGTTCTCATGGAAGATGGAGGGCGAAGTAGCCTGGACATCTGACTTGATTTGGGGAGACTAGAAAACACTATCAGCATGCAACCTTTTTATCTTCTCAAATGCCCCTCCTCTCTTCCCTGTCTGGGCTGGAGATCAGAGAGATATCAACAGCCAAGATGTGTACTTGGAGTTCAAGGTTATGATGCTTTGTTATAAGGGAGAGTCTTGACATTTTACTCAGTCAATGTGTTTTTATAATCAATGTGTGATTTTAAAATCCTTGTACCAATTATAGCCTAATGTATTCCATCTGATTAGTGCTTTTAACTTTTAAGATATTTTCACATTTATGATTTAATTTAATCTTCAAAGGGTTCTATTATAAAATAATTTGCATGTTATGTATATTACATATGCTTAGAATTGTTTTCATATCACCAGAAGAACTGCTCCAGATTTTGATACAATTCAACCATATTTTAATATTTTATGCATTAAAAATTATACACTAAAATTCTAATCTGACAAATTGACATTTAAGCCTTAACATTACTGTATGTATGACCTTGGGCAAATCACTAGACTTTTCCAACCCCCTCCCCCATGTTCTCAGATATGGACTATCTCAAAGCATTGACAAAATAAAATGAGATTATATGTAAAGTTGTTAGCATGTGTTGTAGAATACGTCTCTTCCAGCATAATAGCCATCATCTTCATCAGAACAGGAGTAACAATTTTCAAGTGACCTCAGAAAACAGGCTTCTTAACTACTGACTTTCAGTCAAAAGAAGAGGGTATAGTGAGGGCCACTGAGCCCTCACTTGAGATTTCTGTTGCTAGGCCTTCCACCTCCCAGCCCATTTGTATATAATTCTGTCCTAACTGTGTGTGGCCTTGTAGTCTTAGGATGTGCTGACTAGTATACACTCTAGAGGGATAAGTAGAGGGGCGGCTTTTATCTCTCTGGCCATGGGCAAGTCATCATCCATGTTGGGGTGATTGTCTCTGGTGGATGGTTGCTTTGGTGTTACTTGCACTCTTGTGGGCAATCCTTCACCCATGCCTGGTATGTAAGTCCAATAAACTCATTGATTCCCCGAGATGAATTTTGGTTGGAATAATATCAGTGTTACCCTACAAGGAGGAGGTGGATTTTATTTTCTGTTTTTGTTTTTTTTAATGTTTCTCCAGGGAAAGAGCTCCCATAGCAGCAAAGTGCACTGATACACATCAAACACATTAAAAGGCCAGGGAATAGTCTTCAGTTCTCTCTCCCTCCCTCCTACACCTCCCTCATGTGTATGTATGTGTGTATGTATTTGCTTCTTTTATGGCAATCAAACATGTATGGTGGAATGAAAATTATCTTGAAAATATTAGAAAACTGGTTTAAATGGTATGGTAGAGATTTTTGGTATTTTGATGCTTTAGATGATTCTACCATGGGTTCTATTGGATCTTCTTTGTGCAGTCTTAATAGCACTGTTAGAAATGTGGCATGCTTCTTTCCCTGGACCAAGTATAGACATGAGGACCAAACTGTCCAGATGTGGTGTTGCTCCTGGGACTTGAATCCTGGTGAATTAACACAAAATTAGAAAATTTAATGAAATCAACTGTGACCCAAAAGTGACCATCAAAGAAGCTGTATAGTATAGCAAGAGGCTAAGTAGACAGACTCAGGGAACTAACAGCCTCATTTTAACTCCTGATTAGATTTCCAGTGATGTTGTAGGGAGAGGGCCCACTTGTTTTTCCTGGCCGCCTGGCTAGCTTAGCCCAGACATAACCACACAGAAAACTGTATTCATTAAATCACTGCTTGGCCTATTAGCTCTAACTTCTTATTGGCTAACTCTTACATCTTATTTTAACCCATTTCTATTCATCTGTGTATTGCCACGTGGCAGTGGCTTACCAGGAAAGATTCAGCATGTGTGTCTCTGGTGGCTCCATGGTGTCTCTCCCCTACTTCGCCTTCCTTCCTTCCAGCATTCAGTTATGTCTTCCCCGCCTACCTACCAAGGCAGTTTCTTTATTCATTAACCAATGAAAGCAACACACAAAGAGAAGGAACTCCTACACTACAGTGACTATAGTTGTAGTAATTAAACAAACAAACAAACAAACAAAAAACAGTGCATGAGAGAAAGATACCATGCAACAAAGATCCAGTGGAGAGGTTTTTTTTATTGGGGGGAAGTGAATGGGGAAAAGGGGGAGGAGAGAGAGGAGACCGGTCTCTGGGGACAGGAGCGACAGAAGAGAAGAGAGAGGCAGAGAGAGAGAGAGGGAGAGGGAGAGAGAAACAGGCAGAGAAGCAGGGAGACAGAAAGGGAGACGGGAGGTGGGTAAGGTCTAACTTTTAAAAGAAAACATAGCTACTGTGCCCAGAAGGTGCTCTTAGTGGCTGCAGCTGAAGATGTATCCTATCAGGACCCCAAGGACCCCAGTACAGATGCTTGACCACTAACAATATTTAGGAAGATTTTTTAACTTTATGTATCAGTTTCCTTATCTCTGAAGTGGTACCATTAATAGTACTTCATTCCTAAGGCTGTTTGGAGAACTAAATAAATTACAATATCTAAAGGACTTAGAATATTGTTATATATATATATGGTATATATATTGTTTGATGTATATAAAAATATATATATTTATATGGTGTTTGTCTTAGTTAACTTTTTATTTCTGTGATAAAACACCATGAATAAGGGAATTTATAAAAGGAAACATTTAATTGAGTTTATGGTTTCAGAGGACTAGAATCCATGATGGTGGAGAGAAGGCACGGAGGTAGGAGCAGTAGAGAGCTCACATCTCTAAGTCACAAGGAGGAGGTGGAGAGGACAGTTTTCTCCAACACACACCTCCTCCAAGAAGCCCACACCTCCTTATCTTTCCAAACAGTTCCACTAATTGAGGAAAAAGTGTTCAAACATATGAGCCTATGGGGGCCATTCTCACTCAAACCAACACAGTATACACAATAATGGCAACTGCAAATATTGGTATTATAATTACTCTGGGCCTTGAGATGCCCAGATCTATCTACTACTTGTTCTCCTGTGATTTTAATTTTCTAATCTTCCCTTTAATTCATGTTTGGAGGGCAGTGAACTAGAAGAATTGTGAGGTCAGAGGAGTAAAGGGAAAATCAAATAAGGCATTGAATCTGCCTATAGAGTAAGGACTCTGCATTATCTAAGTGTATTGGGAACAGTGATGTCCTAGAGCAGTGGTTCTCAGCCTTCCTAATACTGTGACCCTTTAGACCTTTTAATACAGTTCCTCAGGTTGTGGTGACCCACAACCATGAGGTTATTTTTGTTGCTACTTCACAACTGTAGTTTTTCTACTGTTATGAATCATAATGTAAACATGTGGTATCCAGGATATCTGACATACAACCCCAAATGGGTCATGACTCACAGGTTGAGAAACTTTCTCCTAGAGATTAGGTGTGTGATTTAAGAGAACAGTAGCATTACATATCTTCCCAAACCTGTGTTCAGGGACTTCCTGCTGGCCACTCAATACTGACCTGGATGGGAATAATGGGAGCAGAAGAAGAGGGCGCACAGTCTCACTTATCTCTGATAAGGATTATCCTGGCAGCTCTGTGGAGAACAGTCTGTAGGCGGCCCCAGATGGAAGCAGGTTAGGGGTGGAACGTGGCAATCTTAAGTGGTGATGCAGGCATAACATTTGTGAAGAGCGGCAAAACAATTAAGAAACAGAATACTGAAGGGTGCATTTTGGAGACAGAGTGGAAGTGTATGATGATGAATCCAGTGAAGGGAATGAGCGAACGAGAGGAGTCAAGCATGAGCAATTGTACTGTGTTAGTAGAGCCCATGACTGTCGAGATGGAGCCAACAAGGGAAGTGGAGCAGAAGTTTGTATTCAAAAGGCATAGTTTGTATCTGTTTCCAGACCTGAAAAGAATGGTGGATCAAGGAGTCACTGGGAAGGAAGACATAACTTAAAAGCATGCCATAGACTGGCTGACTTACTGGTACTTATTTCCCTTCATTTTTATGACTGAGACAAGAATAAACTGCCAGCAGGATTGCTCACACTTTGCTTCATGCGGTTGCCTTCTTCATTACTCCTCAAATGGTGAAGAGAGCAAGCTTTGTTTCTTCTTCTTATATGGATTTAATCCCTTCATAAAGCACGCCCTTGTAATATTGTTTAGACCTAGCTACCCCCAAAGGGCTCATCTCCAAATACTATAACACTGGGAGTTAGAGGTTCAATTTTTGAATGGGGAGGCATAAACTTTAAACTGTTGATATAAAATGTAAATTTCATTGCAAAAGGACTATGGAAGTTTATTCTGAGCCAAAGATGAATTACTGTGGCCCAAGAACAAAAATTTAGGGTTTCCTAACTAATATGTTTCACCATGGAAATGGTGACATTAGCTTTTATAATCACAGAATAAAGGGCAGCCATAAATCAATTTATTGCTAAACACAGAGTTGGATTACAGTAAAGTAAGGAAAACTGTTGTAGGCTTCCCATGTTATATGATGACATTCCTAGCTTTTGGATTGGTGGAAACCAGCAGTTTGTTAAGAATACAATCCTAAGATTTTTGCTTAATATCTACATGGATATAGGCCAGACACAGAGAGGGTGAGAAGTGATCATGAAAGAGATTAAAGATAGTTGTAGATAATTTTGTCTTTCTATTCACAATACTCCAGTTTTCTTCCGTCACAAATTTCAAAGCCATCAATAAGTCTGCTGATTCTCTAACATGGGCATGGCTTTTTTAGGCAACTTCTGTCCATGGGGAAGAGTCACTTCAAAATGGAGGGAAGAATCAGGAGCTAACACTTTAGTTCCACAGTACTGTTCACAGTGGGGTTACTGTTAGGAGTGAAGAACTAGAATTGAAAGATAGGTAGGTATCACATAGGAGGTGCTCTTACTTAAAAAATAAACATAACTTTCTATCTACTATAAAAATGAACCCATTTCATAAAGAATTGAACAAACATAGAGAATAATAAAACTATTTCATTAACTTTTGTCCTTCTAGGCCCCTGCCAGATTTTCTCCAAGGCCTAAGGGAGTTGCGGACAAACTTTAGACTTAAAAATTCTTCCTGTCTCTTTGAAGCCATACTCTAATAGTGGTAAACATAGGGAATAATGCTTATGAGAATAGGTGCTGTGTTCAAATCTCATCTCTGTCCTTTCCAGCAGTGTGGCCTTAAACAACTTTCTGGAGCAGCTCCAACTAACAGTTTATGTGTCACAGGGAAAACGTATGTGGTTAACTGTGGCTCAGCCATTAAGTCTCATTCACAAATGTGACAAGAGTGATTTTTTTCTCACATTTCATTGGCTAAAGTGATTAGGGGGTGGGGCCTGACATTAGCAGAGTAGGGCTGCTTAATCATTTTGCAGAGGGGCAGCACAAGTCGTAAGACCATGCCCGGTTTTGCTCTCTTTCACGGAATGACAGCAAATGGAGAGCTCTCTCATTAACACCCAGAAAGAACAGACCAGAGAATCAGAGTCTCAGAAGCTCATTAGAAGAAAATGGCTTATAGATCTTAGACTTTTAAGTTGGGTTATAATGGTACATTTCTTTATGGGCCCTAGTGTCTGTGAGTTTAATGCCTGCATTTTCTAATTGCCAGATGCTGCTTAGATTCCTTTCTGGCTACTTCACAGGCATGGTGTGACATCGCTGCCACTTATTCTGCCCCCTGGGTCTCATCATTTTTCTGTGAAACAACGTAGACCAGTTGTCATCCACTTGACTTCTAATCACTTTGTGAGGATTAATGAGTTAAAGTTTGTAAAATATCTCCAGCTCCTGAAAGTGATAAATAGAAGCACAATTATTGATATTTTCCCACCTTTATTTAGACTTCAAAGGCCTTTCTCATCACCTTTGAGATTTTGATATAAGCTGTCTACAGTGGAGAATTTAATTTGTTTTACCTCCGTTCTGTCTGACATTTCTCTAACCTCACCCCAATGCTGTGACTTTAAAGAAGAAATCTCAACCTTAACCTTTCATGTCTCCATCTGTTGAGATTTGTGTCTTTTCTTATTATTTTGTATATTTTATTCTACTATTTATAAGAATGCACTCTTAGACCTTTGCTATTAGCTAAATAACACAGAGACATAAAGGGCAATCTACAATAGCATGCCTATTCTGTATGGTGCCTAGTGAATGTATAGTGTGGGCCAATGATTAATCAACATTATTCACAAACTGCCTTCCCATGAGCTCCCATTCACTACTAATTTAAATAGAGTTCAAAGCAAATGTTGATTAATATATTCTGTGCATTAGCATATAGTGACTTCCCATCTTCATCCATCCCTAGCTTTGTCCAGATAGCAGAAAAGGGGGAGGGAGGGAGGGAGGGAGGGAGGGAGGGAGGGAGGGAGGGAGGGACAGAGAGAGAGAGAGCAGAGAGAGAGAGAGAAAACAGGGCTGGGAAAGGAATAGTCTGTGTAGAAGCTGTCACTTCAGGGATGTCAATTACTATACTTATGTCCACTGTGTGCTTGCTTTAGGAGTACAATAATAAAATTTAACATTTATTCAGCCAGGCAATTTAATTCTTCTAAAGAACAGAATGATTTTTGCATTGTTATTCACTGTTGCTGTAAGAGCAGCTCCTTCTGTACACCCATGTTTGCTTCTCTTTTAAATCTTGCTGCTGCAAAGAAAACTCATTAGGTCCACCTGACTCCAATGATGAACTATTTTGCCTTCATTTTTGCAGTAGTGAAGACAGATTTACTTGGCAGATAATATTATTCATTAAAGAGCTAGCTCTTACAAAGCTTATAGACAGAGAAACTTAAAAAGTTACATGTAAAATATGAGTCTGAAAGATAGTTCCAGTTTAAGCTCATTTCTTTATCAATCACCACATATTTTTAACGACTATATTAGCAGTGTCATTGCCATACTGCCTCATACTACCGAGTATTTAGTGAGTCCTTGATTCACCGCAGCCTTTTTCAGTATCTAGCTATTGAATGAGAAGTGGGAAAAGCTTGGATTCTTTCCATCAATCATCTTTGTATGGTGCATACCAATAATAGGCTGGCCATCAGGTAGGCCTTTCTAGATGAAGTAACTAAATATATTTTAATTTCTACCTTGCAAGCACTTTTTCAAGAATTAAAAATTGGATGCACAGTTGGAACACTGCTTCGTTAAGCTATTGAACTTCTTTTGTTGCTTTGCTGGGAGACTTCTTTAAAAGCTCAACAAAATTAATGACAATGAGCATCATTATTCATTACTCAGCTTTGATTAAACAGGCATTTGAAATTGCTCAGTGCATCATTCTATTTATGCTTTCAAAATCCTGTGATTGATCTTGGGCAAGTTATCCATTTCTTGGAATCCTAGTTTCTTTGCCTATGCAGTGCATAGAATTTTGGTTTGATCTTGGTTGCCATTTGGGATTGCTTTCAGTACTACATGAAACCATGGAGTCCTTGGAAAAGTATTTATTGAGAGCTTCCCTGGGTCAGGCACTGAGCCAGGATCTAAGGTTACAGAAACAAATCTGGCATTGCCCTGGTTGTCTTGGAGATTACAGTCTACAGAGGTAAGTAGACATTAAATAATACAGATTACTATTTTATCACAGTTATAATCAGTAGTACAAAGTAAAAAATAGGGAAATATTGACAAAGACTTTTTGTTCCATCAAAATTCCTTATTCTTCTTCTAGATCCTTCCATGGAGTTTATTTAAAACCAAGTTTCAGCAAAAATTCTGACAAGTCAATTTATTTTTTTTTTTGATTTTCACAACAGGGTTTCTCTGTAGCTTTTGGTGCCTGTCCTGGAACTAGCTCTTGTAGACCAGGCTGGCCTCGAAGTCACAGAGATCCACCTGCCTCTGCCTCCCGAGTGCTGGGATTAGAGGCATGCACTACCACTGCCCAGCCTGAGAAGTCAATTAAATGATTACTTGATCGAAATGGTTTGATGTCCTTTAAGCCCTCATCTCCAGTGATGTCTGATTACGTTGGCTAGATGCAAGACATCTAGCTCAATTTACCCAGAATTCTCCTAATGACCGGTGTACTTCCTTTTACCAATTTCCCATTCATTCGTTCATTTCCATTTGTTCTGTTCTATGTATTAGTTCTTTTCTGTTGCTGTGACAAAAATGCCTTAACCCAGGGAACTTACGGAAGAGTTCCTTTTGGCTTAGAGTTGCAGAGAGAGAAGAGTCCCGGACGGCAGAGAGGAGGTAGCAAGTCGACATGAAGGCAGGGTGCTAGGAGCTCACATCTTTCAGTACAGTATGAAGCAGAGACAGAACACAGGTAATGGCATGAGGTTCTGAAACTTTAAAACTCTTACTGAGGGCCTTCCTCCACCAAAGCTGTAGCTTCTAGGTCTTCTCCAACAGTGTCACTGACTGGGAACCGAGTGTTCAAGTACATGAGTCTGTGGAGGGCACTTTTATTCCAGCCACCACACTGTATTTGGCATTGAGTAGAAGTCCACAGAGATCTCTTTCCCCCTGTTGAAATAGTCCTGAATCAAATCCCACCCCACCCCCACCATCTCTTTAACTCCTCTTTGGCTCTGGTTTCTTATGTGTCTGTGAGGGGGTATTGCAGAAAAACAGACGAGTAATGGGGGATCAGGGGAAAAAGGCTTCCTTGCGGGGAGTAATATTAAATAAGATCTGAAGAAAAAGGGGGAGAGATTCAGAGACAAGTTCAGGAAAAGCACACTACTGAGCTGAGGAGGCTTTGGGTCTCTATTGCAGTGGTGGGCTCTGTGAGCAAGGATGAACAGGAAGGTCTAGTGAGACCGAAGGTCCGCAGAAATTGGTTTTTGGGAATTCAGAGGCTGTTGTGAAAAACTTGCAATATACTTTATAGATTATAGACAAGATGGACAAGGGAGGAGTTGGAGAGAGGAAAGGGTTGGGGAAAGTGATGTACTTCTATTCCAATTAATAACATATACTTTTTAAGAAGACAGGATGGAAATTGAATGTGTTGTCATGGGACCAAAAAAGTAGTTTTTGAGAAAATAGGCATGATATTTAAAATGGATATTTTTAAATGGGTAAAGTAGCTAAAGGGATTTTTTTTGAGATAGCGGAAATATTTCATAAGTGGATTGTGGTGGTGATTGAATTATTATAATTTTATTTTAAAATAACTAAATTTCACACTTAAAAGTATGATTTTTTGGTAAGAAGATTATTCTTCAATAAGCTTCAAAAAAGGGAGAACATCATTAGAAAGCGGTTTAGCAATTTAACTACAAAGAACAAGGAAAGGCCTTCCTTTTCAGTACATGGAGGTCTGATCCAAGGTTCCAGCAGGATCAGGATTCTCTGCGAGGTAGTACCAAGAGGACATTGTATGAAGCTGGAAAGGTGAAGTCGAAGTTACAATGACAATCCAAGGATGCTGGAGATTCATGAACCTTATGACATCTGCTGAGAAAAGCTGCACTCAGAGTCTCAGTGTAGAGCCATTCCAAGAGAGCCTTTGTGGGCTGTGGATAGCAGAGCTGGAGGGATGGGGCTACCCAACTGTTTTGTTGCCTTGTTGATTTCATCACCAGCTCCAGATGCACAGTAGGGAGCTGCAGGATGTGGTGTTTTCCCTGATGGGTCTCAATCTTAATTTGTTCTGATCTTTTCTTGATATGTCCCCATTACTCCTTTTTGGAATGAGAATCTTTACTCTTTGCTATTGCATGTTGGTAGTATTTTATTTTTCACTGTATGGGGAACTCACCTTTATGAGATTGCTGGAGTCTCAGAAGAGATTTTGCACTTACACTTTGAGAAAGTGTTAGAATTGTAAAGGACTATTAGGTTTTTTTTTACATGAGCATATGAAGATGAAGGGTGTTTAGCTATTGCTTGACCATGCTGTGTTTGGGTGTCAGGTTCACAAGGGGTAGAGCCCTGATGGTTAATCTTGATTGTTACCTTGATGGGATTTAAAGTAGTTGCAGAAATAGTTCCTAGGTCGTGTCTATTAGGAAGTTTCTAGATTTGGATTACTTGAGGCAGGAGGAGCCAATCTGATGTGGGTGAGACCTTTACATGGGCTGGAGTTCCAGAGAGAAAGAAAAGGGGGAAAGTGAGCTGAGTGCTACCATTCATCATTGACGGAAAATCCTGGGAAGGAAGGAGGTCTTTCCATGTTCTTTGCAGTTAAATTGCTAAACCTCTTCACACGGTTGCAGTTTATGCAAATATACCTCTGCCTACTGAATGTGGACACAGGGTGAGCAATCACCTCATGGTCCTGCCACCATGTCTCCTCTGCCATGATGGACTAGAGCCTCTTAGACCTTAAGCAAAACTAAAGAAGAGGGAGAGAGAAAGAGAACAACAAATAGGGAAATTCTGTAGGTTACATTACTGTGATATAATTAAATGAACATTCAAAAGTGGGCATATTTCTGGAAAGTATATTTGCAAATGAACTGCATCAGCAGAAAGAGGTTTAATTAATTTAACTGCAAAGAACGTGGAAAGACCTCCTTCCTCTCCAGTACAGACTTTCTGTCAGCATCAAGGAAATGTCTGACAAAGGTTTAATCTGAGCGGAATTTGGCTAAAACGTTCAAACAATTGCTGCTCTTTGAAATGTGAATTTTATCCATCCACTGTTGTTACTGGTATTATTGCCAAACTCTGTCTCATTTGTCTTCTATTATGCAATTGTATCTTTATGAACTGTATTTTCCAGTTGTAAAATGATCTATAAATCTCTTGAAACCATGTATTGAAATAATCAGAACATAATGTTGAATCTTTGAATTGCTATTTCACAAAGTGTTAACTCAAGTTTCCTAGAAAAATCAAGTGTAATCAATACACTGTTCACATCAAAATTAATATTCATTGTGTGCTTTGAATACTTAGAATTTTTTATGATGTCCTTACCATACTGCTATTTACCACGCTGGTTAGCATAGGCAAAAACTGTGTTTAATAACAACCCTCCCCCTTCCAGGTCAAATTAGTATCTTCCCTCTGAGCTAGGATTTCTTTTTTCTGATAGTCCTCAAAATTCAGCCAATGTGGGTTTATTCCTGTGGTGCTTATTCTACTGAATGATTGTACTAGCTATGGATGTCAACGGGATCACTGAAACATGTCCTTTTTGCCCTGCTTGGAAAAGTATAAATTCATAGAACCTGGAAATATCTTTAAAATCCTGCATAGCCACTGATTCCCAAATTCTGCTTTTAGAAATTTAATAAAAAGACATGTTCACTCATTGTAGAGTAAAAGATGAAACTTGATGAATGTCACCTTGCTGATAACCAAACAGATTTTAAGCTATTTAAATATCTATTATTCAGAGTTAAATTATAATAATATAATGAATATTATTCAGCCTTTGAATCTGGTGGTATGGAAGAGCATTGACTGGCCAGGCTTGTTTTAATATGCACCATTTTAGTGAAGAAAGACAGTATAAAAATATGTATCTGATCTTACTATTTGAAAATGTATAGAAAAAGACTTGAAAGAGATGTAAGGAGACTTTAAGAATTATGACTTTTCGCTAATGTATTATATGTGATTTTTAATTTCTTCTTTGTGATTGTCTAGATTTTTTTTCATTTTCTACAGGGAACATAATGTGTTATTTTTGTAAGGAGCAAAAAAGTTATTGAAAAGAAGGAAAAAATTTTACTGCCATTTTCTTCTCCTTTTCAACAGAAAGAGTCCAGATGATTATGAATGTGAACCTTCCATTTTGATGACTGTTGGCAGCAAAGAATATGGGTAGCTGATGCTTACATTCCTTTCACTATAACCTAGAACCTCCGTTGAGAGCAACAGGGAGGGCCATTAGTTGAGAATCATCAGTAGTTACTGAGCAGCACTCAGTGTTAATATAGTAGCCAACAGTTCTCTAGCCTTGACCTCAGGAATTCCACATTTCAGCAAGTAAAGACCATCAATTATAGCTAAACTATATAAGGAATCAGGTGCAACAAGATCTACGAAAACTACAATAGATTAAGAGGGCAAAGAATGACCAATGTAATTCTTAGACAGGGAGATGGAGAAGGAAACCCTGGCAAAATGATATTTGAGTAGACACCTAAAGGAAACTGAGAGCTGGATTCATTAAGTCGTCTGGCTATGTTAGACATCTAACTAATATAGAGGAATAAAGCCAAAATTGTGTGTGTGTGTGTGTGTGTGTGTGTGTGTGTGTGTGTGTGTGTGCTATAAAGAGTTGGATAGGATGACTGTCTGCATACTAAAGAGGCAGACAAGCCAGTACTACTTAGTCCACAAAGCTGAATACCTGAACAGTCTCAATCTAGTGCTTAAGGCTGAAGTTCCTTGTAATGTTGCTGATACTGAGTCCATATTGGAAGACTGACTTGCCGGAATCTGATACCAATGGATAATGATGGCAGCATTGATAGATTGACTCCTTCAGGGAGAAGCAGAGACCTACAAAACCATGCAGAAGGCAACTGCTGGAAGGTGCCTTCTACATTGAAAGTATGTGTTTATACCTTAATCCCCTCTGGAAAAGTCTTCATAGATATACCCAAAAGTGTGCCTCCTACATGCTTCAAAATCCCATCGAGTCAGCAAGATTAATCATTCCATTGGATGTCTAGGATGTGGGAACAGTCAGCAGACAGGGCCCAATATACTGGAGGACAGTCAGACTTGAGAAACTGGAGAGTTGGTGGAGTCGGAGGGTGAGGAGGTGACTGTCAGGAGCTAGGTCAGGCAGATTCAGAAGTTCCTGGAGGACAAGATATGATAGAACACCAAATCTAAAAAGATCACCCGAACTCTTCTAGGGAGACTGGACTATGAGGTTGCAAGAGTAGTTAGAGTACTCTCATAATTATTCAGTCACAAGATTATCATAAGTCACCATAGGATCTAGCAGTTCCATTTAGGTAAACACTCAGATTCCAAAAATGTGACCACCAACTTTTATAGTTTACTGTCCACAGCAGCCGAAAGCTGTAGGCAATCTATACATACACTGGCAGAGGAATGGGTAGCATCAACAAACAATAGACTACTGCTCAGCTTTAAAAGGAAAAGATGTTCTGACACACCCTACAGTGTTGATGAATGCTCTAGCACTATTCTAAGGGAGATAAGCCAGGTACAATAGAAACAATCTTGTATGGTTCCATTGATGTGAAGTTCCTAGGAATATCAGTTCCCTGAAGAGTGAAGGCATAATAAAGGTTAGCAGGGGCTGAAGTGGTGATGGGGTATGTCATTGTGAATGTAGCAAACATTATACAGTTTTTGCTTCAATGGTTAAAGTGGTAAATTTTATGTAGTGTTTATTTTACCACAATTAAAAATATGTGATACTGGCTTGAACTAAGGAGCCAAAGTGGACAGGTGGTAAGAAGTTCTGGATTTCATATATATTTTGAAGATGAGATCATGAGATTTCAATTAGCTTTCATTTCTAAATACAAGACACAAGTCAATGATGATACCAACCTTATGGGTCTGAGGAACTGAAACCATAGAGTTGTCCTTTTCTAATACGAGAGGAATTGTGGGTGAAGAAGGTAAAGGAGGGGGGAGGTATGATGGTTAATACTGTCATCTTGACAGGATCTAGATTCACCTAGAAGACAAGTGTCTAGGCATTTCTATGAGGGATTATCTAGATTGCATTAACTGAGCTGGGATATCTGCCTTAACTCTGGGTGACACCTTTCCATAGGTGGAGGTGCTGGATGAAGATAGAAAAGAGAAAGCCAGATGCATGCTAACCTTGACTGCTCTCTGCTTCCTGAATAGATTTAAGGTGCTCAAGCTCTGGCATTCGTGAACCCCTCTTCCGGAGGGACCACATCCTAGAACTGTGAGCATAAAAAGTCTTCTTCCTTTAAGTCGCCTTTGTCAGGGTGTTTTATCAGAGCAGCAGGAAATGAGACTGATACTAAGGGGAAGGTTTAGTTCCAGATGTGCTAAGCGTCAAGATGCTTATGAGGCTTCAGATGAAATGGGGAGCTGTTGCAGAACCAATCACTAGTTCCTCGAGCTAGGCTCCCTCTCAGAAATCCTTTAGCATTTTACCACAAGAGGCTCAGGATAGGATCTGCTGTTTGAAATACACCAATTAGATAATGATGTCAGATTCTTCTTTAAACTTATTCGATGAAGCAAACAGGGACACAAATAAATAAGAGAATAAAATGGAGCAAGTCAGCTCTCTAGGACAATAGAGAAGGAGCTGGGGTGTTCCTGTGATTATTCTGATGCAGACTTGTGACTGTGTAATCCAGGGCTAATTGCACTTTTGAAATCAGTACATTTTGTTCATTATCTTTTTCATCAAGAGGTGGCCCTAATTTACTTGCTCTTCAGATGAAGTTTAATGGAAGAATCTCAGAGACGCCCTGTCCTTTACTTGACAAATTAGGGTAATATAGAATAAAATCTAACCTGAGCTCAAAGTTGTTAAATACTTTAATTTTCATCTGTGTTTTGTGTTGGAAAATAATTTTAATATTAAAGGACAGCTGTAGACTGCTAATGACTTGAATACAGTTTGACTGTTTTCATGAAGTGCTCTGTGGGATGTCAGAATATTTAATTCAGGATGTTAAAAACATCCCAAAATGTCACAATAATTATATCACAGCAGGCAATTAAAACACTGGAAAATGCCAACTGACTAAGAGTGTTCCTTGTTATTTAGGAAACTATTAAGAACCTGACATATAAAGTTAAAAAAACTGGGTATAACTTTCTATGTCAACAGACAATTTTATCATCAGATAGGGAACCTGCGCTTGATACAGTCAGGGCCATGCTTAAAACGCAGCCTCAGAACTAAGGCACCCACTTGATCTTTCACTCTAGAATATCTATATTCACACATTATAAAAAAACATTGTTTGGTTTTACATACCATACCATATGTGCTGCGATACCCTTCACACAATGGCTGTGTTAATTATATCTTATGTTGGCAGCCTTAACTGGTCTGATTTTACCATCTTAAATTACGGGCAATAGAATTATTTCCTTTTTTTTCCTTCAAGCTGTACTTTTCTAAATCCCAATGGATTAACAATGTAATGCAGAAGACCAGGGGCAGTGTTTTCATAATCCCTAAGGATTAGAGTGTCGTTTTCAATGGGGATGTTAAGAACTGACTAGGATGGGCTAAAAGGGAATATATTCAAGCATAATGCATACAGAAAATCGAGTGTACCCCAAGTCCCAGGTGTGGCAGTTCAATCCATATATGTTTATTTTTAATATAGATGAACCATTTGCCCACATAACTGTAGCACCTGCAAGGTTGATTGATGTGGGATTTTCCTCTGTATGCTATGATTATCACTGATAAATAAAGGAACTGCTTGGGGCCTATAGCAGAGCTATAGATGAACAGAACTAGGCAGGGAAATCTAAACGGAATGCTGGGAGAAAGGAGGCAGAGTCAGAGAGAAGCCATGTAGCCCCGCTGGAGCCAGACGGAACTTTAGCAGGTAAGCCACAGCCATGTGGCGATACACAGATTAATAGAAGTGGGCTAAATTAAGAGTTAGTCAATAAGAAGCTAGAGCTAAAGGGCCAAGCAGTGATTTAAATAATATGGTTTCTGTGTGATTATTTTGGTTCTGGGCAGCTGGGACAAGCAAGCGGCCTCCTTCCAACAGTTGATAGTTGGGACAAAGAACCCAATTTTGAAAATCCATGTATGAGTTTGAAATGGGTCCTTTGAAGGGTTAAAGCTTATCTTTAATAAACATACTTAAGAAGTACATGTTATGTTATATAATTAGCACTATAGCATTCATAGATAGCAAAAATTATGATAATTGGCATATTGGTATGATTGACAGGAAATAGTGTGGAAAACAATTGTCTGACTTTCAAGACAAGGATGTTTAAGTGAGGTTACATCATAGGGCACCTAATAGAGGTCTATCAGAGAGTAATTGCTTAAAACATTTTAGTGCCTTCTTGCCTTGTGAAAACACACACCTCTCTACCATAAAGAACTATGGTATAAAGATGGAATTTGAGTAGGATATAAAGGATGAATAGATCAGACCGGAGGGGAAGGCAATGTCTTGGGAAAATGTTCAAGCATAGGGCATGTTTCAGCCTCATCACGATTTTCAGAAATACAAGAATTTCACTGCCAAATGAGAAATAAAACTGAATACTTAGTATGGGAAAACACAGCACATTAAAAATATTATTATTGTTAGTATTATTATGTGTGTGTGGGGTAAGTATGTGTGCTGTATGGTTGTATGTATGCAATGGCACACATTTGGAAGTTAAAGGACAACTTGTGGGAGTTGATTCTTCTACCATGTGGGTTATGGAAATTGAACTCAGGACATTGGGCTTGCCAGCAAGTGTCTTTACCCACTGAGCTCCACATGGTGAGGTAAAGGCCAGCAAATAACCATTTTGAAAATCTGAAAAATATCACAAATATCCTCAAATGAAAAAAATATTTTATTTTAAATGATGAACCATCTGCCACACAGCTAGAATACCTGCTTTGTTATTCTATTTGTATATTTTTAATTATATTTTTATATGACAATAATTTTGTGACTTTTTTCCTATAGCACATGGAAGAAAAATTAATCAGTCTTTTCATGGCATGGTAGTCAAGTTTGATTTTTAAAATATAATCTTTTGAGATAACTTTCAGCTTCACAGATCATTATTTATATGCTATGTACATATTTAATAATGCTGTCAAGTTTGGGGGAAACCTCTACAATTGTTTTCAAATACATGTTGTAACATTCCGGGCATTTCAAGTTTCTTGTTTGGTGACAAATCTTCAGTACTGGTAGAGTTAATGCAGGCAGTAAGCAATTTGCCCCTTTGCTTGGGAGTGTTAGCAGTCATCTTTGTTGATGTAAGCATTTCATGTTAAATCAGCAAGAAATTTAAGTGCGTTCCCAAGATGTTCACATCATTTACTCCTCTTTATTAATTAGATTAGTGAAGTAGCCAGAAGACTCTTCATTACTTCTATTCAAAATGTATTTCTTTCTCTTGATTGTTTCATTTGATACGATGTGGAAGATTGTTGTTATAATTTGCTTATCAACGTCAGAACAATTCCTTTTTATTTCATGTTTTATTGCTCACTTTAACTTGAAATAGACCAACTGTTTAAAAAATAATTTAAAAGTGGTAAATAATAATACTCTTCCTATTCACCCACATTAGGAATCCATAGTTCTCAATTCCCATACCTTCTTTATGGAAATGATTTTCTAAAAGACAATAAAAATTGTGTCTTTAAATTTCATCAATCATGCCATACCCATCAAGAAGAAAGTCCTGCCTTCACTGAGATGGCTTGCAATGAATTTCCCCTTCTTAGACATGATTGTGACACTGGACTTAGGTTGGAGGAATAGATGATACGACTGATATGACATTAGCCTAATGTCCCTAACTTCCAAGTCAGTCCAACACCAGCTGGCATGAGAGGATCTTTGAAGTAGAGGAAGTCAGTGTGTAGTAGACAGCTGTTGTCTTTCTGTTTAAGAATTCCAAGAACATGAGCTCATGACAACATCTTTCTAGGGTCCATACCAGGCCCTTGAAATGATTCTGAGGAAGTGGAGACCCTGAAGCTTCATCATTAATTTTGTGATGGTCCATTGTGTTTATGATCTATTTTTTGCCAGCTGTTCCAGCATAGCATCCGATCACTTTCTTCCTTTGCTTTCTCTGGGTGAATGCTATTTAATTTTTTAGAAAGTCTTTGACTCTGACATGCTCTGTTTTACCCTGGGGCATTAATCAGTGCTGTCCTTGGTTGGCCTAAATATCCATCTTTCACCTGTCATCTGAGAAGTCACTTAGTTTTCCCTGCTTACCCAAGTCTGATATTAAAGTATCCCTTCATATTGTCAATATTGTTCATTCATATCTTAAATACGCTTAATAAAAACTGTGACAAATGGTATGATTTATCAAAAAGAAATCCACATCTCATCCAATGGATTTAGTATGTATATATCATCTTGTGTGTATTCACTCTTAGAGGCAAGTTTCTGAGATAAAGGACTTTGTCTTTCTCTTATACGGTCCTACCTCTAGGCACAGTTCCTGGGACATCTGATAAATATTTCTTGAAATGTCAAAATGGTAAAAGGGAACACTCTTGGCTGAGGGCACGATATCAACAGAGAAAATCTAAAAGGGGTGAAAATCAAACTACTTGAGAATCTAAGCTGTGGGGGTCAGCATTCAGTGTTTTAATTCATACTTATCAACTATGTAAGCACTGGAAATTGCATTGCATTCCTGTGCCTCAGTTTCTTCATCTGAAAACTGTAGGTAACAGTTGTGCCAACACCACATGGGTTATGTACATTTAATAAGTTAAAATATATACTTAGAACAATGTCAGATACACAAGAAAGAGCCACACCATTTTAATCATAAAAATTTAGTTATTATTCTATTGAAAACTTGCTAGTGTTTTAGCCTTTACATCTTTCACATCAACCTGTCATTCATAAGACACAAGGTTGAGTTTGAGTAAAAGACTATAGAGAGCATTAATTCAAACTCTTCATTTTCCAGAGGAGGAGATTTGGTGTAGTAAACATCAATCGGGATTTCTTCACATTGCTTGGCCAGCTCGGCAGGATCAGGGCCAGGATGCAGCCCCTGCTGTATCAAGCTAGGGCTAGTTTAGAACTGGAGAGTTTGGTGCCTTGAATGTTGAGTGAAATCGGAGGTAAAGTGACTGGGCTGCCTCTGATGATGGAGTCTGCTTTGTTTCAATATGAATTGTTATCCACTAAGATGACTTCACACATCTCATCACATGGGCCAAAGTGAGTGTCTAAGAGCTTAGAAGAACAGAACTAGGACCACAGTAGATTTGTGTCTCATGATCCAACCTACACACACCGTCTTCATTCAGATGTGATAAAGGGCCAATGTGAAGGGTGGAGAGCTGTCAAGGTAATCCTAGATTCTAGCCCTTAGTTTCTATATCAGAAAGCTGCAGAAATAGCCCCTTCTTACACTATCTTCTGTTTATGTCTACATACTGAAATCCCTAAACTGGAGGTGCCAATCTGTCTGGCATTTGAAACACAAGCAAGGGGAATTCTGGGAAAATGAGTATTTCAGTTTTAGAGGCCAGTTATTAGAATACAGCACACACACCAAATCAGAAAGAAGATACTTCTGAAGTTCTCAAGGTGGGTTGTTGTTGTTAGAATTCATCCCAGCACACTGTAACTATTTTGCATGGCCTGTGAGTGCTGCTTACCCAGGTAGCAGGTCCTCTTCATGTGTAGTCGTGCTACCGGGATTTCTATAACTTCTGCCAAAAGTTAAGTATAGACCTTACCACAAGACATAGATTTAGTCTACTCAATTCTCCCTTGAAAAGTAACTTTAAACTGATTTAGCTCAGATATCAGAGAGACAAAAGAGTGATTATTCAATCTAGTGCAAACTAGACAACAGATAATTAACTGTACTTGTTTTTTCCAACCTCAGGATTACGTACCCAGAATACTGAAAACAATAAAAAGGTTAATAGATAGATGATATGGATAGAAACCTGACTTCAGCTTATCTTCAGAGTGTTGTTTTGCAGTGAGTTTGCCAGAAGTGTAACTTAATATTTATTGTTGCATTTCATCTCTGATCATCAAATAAAATGTATTTGGAAATAATTTTTGAACCACTACCAGTGGTGGAAAGTACAGTGTGCTAATGAGTGTAAATGTGATGATAACTAAGGTGTGGATCTTGTCTTCAAACAGCTTTTTTGAAGGTGGTTGGTGAACATCCTCTCTTTTTAAATTGTTTTTTGGGTAGGGGAGATGGCTTACTGGATAAAATGCTTGCTTAAAAGTGTGAGGATAAGGGTTTGGCTTCCCAGACTCAAAGAAAGAGCTGTAAAAGCTGGGTGGACATGGTGGCCAGACTGCAAACCCAACATGCAGGAGATGGACATGAGGGATCTTCAGAGCAAGCTGCTTTGCTAGGCTAGCTTAATTGGCAAACTCTGGATTCTGATGTTGCAAGGGAAGGAGCTGCTTGTTTGTCCCTGCTGCCCAGAACCGAAATAATCACACAGAAACTGTATTAATTAAAACACTGCTTGGCCCATTAGCTTTAACTTCTTATTGGCTAACTCTTACATATTAATTTAACTCATCTCCATTAATCTGTGTATCACCATGAGATTGTGGCCTACCAGCAAAGGTCCAGCATGTCTATCTCCAGCAGCGGATCCATGGCGTCTCTCTAACTCTGCCTCCTTTCTCCCAGCATGCCATTTAGTTTTCCCCGCCTGCCTAAGTCATGCCCTATCAACAGGCCAAGGCAGTTTCTTTATTCATTAACCAATGAAAGCAACACATTGACAAAAGGACCTCCCACACCATTCCGAGATTCTGAGATTCTGCCTCAATATCTAAGAAGGACAGAGATTGAGAAGACACCCAACACTAACCTTTGGTTGTACCAGCACATATACATGTACTCCCATACATATAAACACATGTACACCCCCACTACATATATACGTATGCAAACATTTTCTTTTTTACTTTCATGTTGAATCATACCCCCTGGACTAATTGCTTGTGGTGTCAGTGTCTTCTTCCTTAATATAGAGCAACTTCATTAGGTTACATACAATTTACTCTTCTACTGTTAGTTAGACTGCAACTACTATGTATTGCATTAGCTCTTTTCATGCCCACTCCCTACTGCAGACATCTAGGCAGTATAGGAAAAGATAAGGTGGTGGTCCTCAGAATAATGCCTCTGCCTATGACTGCTTATGAGCAATGAAGTGGAAAGAGGCTTTCGGGTCATTCTGGTTTGGGGAAGGAAAAACAGCAAAAACACCTCCCTTGCCATGTTCAAGACTGTTGTCTGAAGATTGTCATTTCATTTCCTGAATCCTATAGGCAGTCAAATGAATGCTCTTAAAACCAAACAGGATTTAGAATTAAGAGATGTTTCATATGCCGCATGCTAAGATTTTTCTTATTTGACATACATGCATTCTGTATGTAGTTTACACCTAGATAAAGTAGAATTTTAATGTCATCATGTGAAAGTTGATTTGTAACTATGAAGACTAGTGAATAATTTGATTTTCTTCCTAGTTAGTTTAGAAAAATTTCCAACTTATACCATACAGCTGTGCCTGTGTATGCATCTAAAACTTGGCATAATTGTCTTGTAATCTTCAACTCTGACTACTGACGCAACTGAGATGAGTTGTGGCATACCAACTTGTCCTTGGCAGTAGTTGGGAAGTAGCAGACATGGGACTGACTGGGTGCTTGTCATCTTAACCACTCTCTTCCAGCATCAACTACATTTGTAGGGCCCGTGGCATTCTCATATTGTGTCTTTGTGACCTATATGGGAGTCTACTTGTATCTTCAGGCATTATCTTGTCCTGAAAGTCAAAGAGTCTGCTTTTCATAGATCCCAATCATAACTTCAGAGCAGACAGGTGACCAATGAAGACTCATGTCAAAGCTTCCCAACCTTTTGGAAAGAGGTTTAGGCAGCAGCTCCTCTTTTCTTATGGCACTGCCATTGGGAGGGGCTGGATTGGTTACTACTGCATAGCCTTGAATAAAAGCCAAGATAGCAGAAGGTAATGACAGATTGGGAGGAAAAGAGCAACTATGCTGCCAACACCATTTGGTCACCTGCAGTCAGCCACACCCAAAAGTCAGCCTCACCTTTGGACAGTTTTGTCCCCACAGGGAAAAGTTTTATTTGCTTGAGCCTACTTGGTTTGGGTTTTTAGTCCTAAATCATATAACTGCACAGGTGAGTAAGTTAGTTTCAATTTTCAAGGACAGTTTCTCAATCTAGAAAATGAATTCTCTTTTATAGCCTACTATGGCTCTGCAGTGATGGCCCCATCTTGCTTCTTGAAGGACCAACTACATATCACACCAAAGGCAATGAGTATTCTTCAGTGTCTGGCAACTACAAATTACCCCTTTGCATTTTTTGTTTTGTTTTTTTTTTTTTCTCTCAGTGAATAGTTCGCATTCTTAAGGTGAAATGAGCTTAGGAAAGATGTGTTGTATTCCAAGATTTTGGCTAAAGACTACTAGCATATAATTTTTTAAGTTATTGATAAAAACATCCAAGAACTCAGTTAAAAGTTGACATTGTAGAAAGCAGATGATGTCTCTTCCGATTTGACAAGAATTTGCACTAAATCCCTGCATTAGTTTGGCATGAAATAATGTGTGTGCTACATTATAACCGTAGAAATTTCTCTCTGTAATTTGCTAAGTGGGATTGTAGATAGTCAGTCAAGAAAATGTAGTGTTTTAGAACTGCAAGGCTAAGCAAAGGTAATCTATCTATCTATCTATCTATCTATCTATCTATCATCTATCTATCTACCTATCATCTAACTATCTATCATCTATCTATTCATCCATCATTTATCTACCTGTGATATATCTATTTTTACCATTATACATGTATATATGTATATATATTTAGTTACGCATTACATTTTTTCAACATTTAGTTATTTCTCTTTATGTTAATGAATGTTTTGCCTGCATGCATGTATGTGAACTGTGTTCAAGCTGAAAACAACATTTTTGCATTTAATAGATGTTAATATATTGATTGGTATGTAAAAGAATGTATTTCACATACAGATTTGAGAAAGAATGGAATGATGGGAGAAATTATTTCTACCACCACATCTTTCCTTACAGGTGAGAATTAAATCTTTGAACCTGCCAAAGTGCTCACGTAGGAATACTGAATGATGGATAGGAAAAAGTGAGCAATTACTTTACAGTCGTGTTTGCATTGTATGTGATGCACAATGAATGTTACATTGTTAGAAGATATTGCATTTGGTAAAATTATATGACACCCTTTTAAAATCTCATGACAAATGAAATGTTCAGAGGCTTCTAGGAAGTTATTATGTTCTCTAGAAAGAAAAGGGTGTTTTGTGATTCCATACATATTTTCTTGAATGTAAAATCCCATTAATTTTTTTTCTACACGTATAACACAGCATACCTTCTAAGATAGGCTCTGAGAACTTTGCTCCTCTGAGCTCCTCTCCTAGGCTTTAGATTGTTCTGGCCATGATTCCAGAACTGAGTCATTGGTTTTGCTGGAAAATCAGTCACATTATTTGCTCAAGTTCAGATCTCCACCACTAGAGGTCTAGGACATTGAATTTGAGGATTTTTTTGATACTATAACTGTCCCCCAAACAAATTTTCTGGACGAATAAATAATCTTAGTGATCCTCATTTGAGGGCAGCTTGAAATTAAAATTATTTTGGACATCCATATTAAACATGTAATATAGGCCAGGCAATTGACTTAAACTGTAATTTATTATAATTTAATCTTTAACCCTGCCAAGTACATCTCCCTCAATATTTTATAGACGACTCAGTGGAGGCTCAGAAAGGTATAGAAGACTGTCCAAGATGTCACTGGTAAAGGGTAGCACAGGGATTAAACTCTGTGTTCATTCCTTCACAACCTCTCTCTAATTTTGCTTGAAGTCATTATTTAAAAAAAATTTTCTACAATGCTTCCTTTTAATCATTCTCTGAACATTCTCTTGAGGGCTCTGCTTCCTGCTTGATTCATGCTACCTGCTTCCGTCTGCAAAATCAAATAAGCCAGTTTGTGCAGCTCCTTCCTCAGGAAATCTGGAAAACTGGGCTGTTCTTTCTAGGAACACTAACCATTCATCTCCATTTATTGGCCTGGCTTACAATTAACCCCTTGAAGCTCACATGGCCTTGGCCTGATGGTCTTAGCATAAGTCTAAAATAAGGTTTTATTCTTCAAAAGCTGAAGCAGGAAGCAGAAGCAAAATTTGGGTAGGGCTGATTAAAATAGAGCTTATTTGGTGGGTTATTTCTGCTTATCTTAATTTCAATTCTTTGTCCCTCCGGGAAAGACCTGCCTTACACCTATTGCGTGCTGTGGTGCGTGTCACCCCAGTGACTGCTAACTACCACTCTGTGTTCTTGTCCTGTCGTGGATTGTCACCAATCTAAAGAGAAGCTAAAAACAAAGGAACAGTGTTGTCAACACATCAGATACGTGTGTGACTCTATACAGCACACATGCCCTTCTCTGTCTGCCTTTTCCCTGGTCTCAGAAAACTGTTTCTCTCACCCGTTATTACTGAACTAAGTTGATAGGTCTTGAGTTCTGAATCTATGTCCCCTACTTCCTTCCTTCTTTGAACCTTGATTTTTCTGGTCAACCCTCACGAAACAGTTCTGCTTGCAAAGAGAAGAGACTAAAGTTTTAAAAATAGTTTTACGTCTCCAGTACCTGTCTCAGCTGTTATCTTTACTCTTTATTGGGATTGGAATATGGTATCTTGTATTATAAGCAACTTACGTGTTGTTTAAGTAGTCTCTCTTGAAGTAGTTGTTTAAAACTTTCTAAAATGCTTTCTTCTAATTATACCTTGAAAACTGTCTTGAGGGCTCTGTCTCCTCTGTAGTGAAAGTTATATCTCAGTCTGTCATGTGCTTGCTGTGCTGAGGACCTGAGTTCAATCCCCATCACCCATATAAAAAACTGGGCTTGGTAGTACACTTCCTATTCCAGTTCTGGAGAGAAAAAAGAAGGGAGGACTTGAGGGGCTTGCTGGTTAGCAATAAACGTAATTGGTGAGCTCCAGTTCCCTGGGAGAGATGTTTTCTTACAGAACAAAGCAAAACAACACAACACAACAAAAGACCTAACCAAAACCTAACCCAAACCAAATAAACAAATAAAAACCGAGATAGGCATCTCCTGAGGAATGATGCTTGAGGTTGATCTCTGGCACAAACACAGACACACACACACACACACACACACACACACACACACACACACACACACACACCCTACAACCATAACAACCACTACCCAAAGCAAGAAGCATTGCTTTCTTTTCATGTATTGCTAGACTCTCCACATCATGGAATTTCCACTGTCTTCTTATAGATTTAGAGTCTGGAACAAGATGGCAGGTTCTGAAAATTAATTTAAAAAATTACAACAGATAAAAAATGCTATTTCTTTTATTTTTCAAACCACTTTTTAAAGTGTTTTCATTCAAACTCATTTAATTCTCCTAAGAACCTAGAGAGAGGTTTCACTATCATATTTTGTCATACAGAGGAAACTGTGAGAAAAGGAATTTCCTAACTTGTCTGGAGTCACATGGATTTTACTCGGCAATGGTTTGATCTGTATAACTTGAATTCCAAATGTTCATACCTATTTAGGGATGAATAACAAAGAGCAGTCACGAGTGCAGTGACTGGGATTAAGATGCTCCAGGAGCTGCAGGTCTGCTAAGGGCTGTCTTCATGATCTCGGCATCATGGCTCCATGCAATCTGGGTTCTTACAAACCGTATGTGATAGATAATGAAGCCAAGGCATAGAAGAAGCCTTGTGGTGGAAAACAGCAGGATCAGAATGTAAGCTCACCTAAAGGCCTGTGATCTAGGACAGTGTGCTTGGACAAGCCTAGTTTATGATTTGGGAAATTCCATTTCAGAGCCCTTCCATGGCTGAGTGACCATATCTATGTTACTGTGCTTTAAAGTTCATTGCCCCCTCTCTGAAGACAAGGATATTGCTTAAGTGTAGTTTATTTATAAATATGTCAGAGGCTTGTTCCAATTCCCGATCTTCTGGGTGCCTTTATGCATTCAGAAAGGTCATCATCCTTCTTCAATCCTCTTGCTAGCTTCTCACACTAGGCGGCCCCTCAGAAAGATTTGGGTTCCTGATCCCAAGTTGCTCTAGGAAATGCACTGCGAGTTTCTGACCACCTATAGCAATAGGAGAAAATTCAAGTTGATGGGCATGCTGCTCATTAGGCAGATATTCAGCTTTAACCAGCCACAAAGTTATTAGGAAAAGATATGTATAGTTGACCTTTCAAGATTAATAATTCCTGTGAGAAAGAACCCATGGCATCCAATACAATTGAAAAATTGCCTGGAATATGAAAGGAAATGATTATTTTACTGTTTGTAGTACAGAATGTCACATTTATTAAAATTTTAATAAAATGCATGTGCACATTTACCATGCTTTGGTAACAATATAAAAATCATTTCAGTTTCCTTCTATAAAATTAGATGTGTGACATTTCCTATGCTTTCTAATTATTTTGATATATTCTTTAAAATGTGTGCATTAATCCTGTAAAATTCTCTAACAACCAATTAATAAGAAATTCCAAGTTGAATCTTTTAAGTATGTTAAAGTCAAATGCTAAAGCATTCATAAGTTTAAATATTAGGAAACAGAAGTAGAAAAATACAATAACTTTGCATGATCCTTTTTTTTAAATGTTCTTAAAATTTTAACTGACACAGAACTATTATTTGTATTTATGAGGTATAATATAATATTTCGCATTGTATATGGTGTGATTATCAGACCAGAAAAACTGGCATATAAACCACCTCAAATATACATCATTTTCATGTTAGCAACCTTCTGAATTCTCTCTTCTAGCTGTTTTGAAATATATGATAAGTTGTTATCAACATGTTGCCTTTTCTTAACCTTTAATTTTTTTTTATTCTTCCTTCGGACACCACATCAACCGGAGAAACAATCTCATGCATTCATATTACATGCCTGGTGAAGGTCTCTCTGGCTTATATTAATGTTTTGAAAAGATAATAACTAGGAAAGTTCATGTCTTCAAATAAATGTGCTTTTAGGGAGGCGGCCTGGTTGAAAAATCTCAGATTGTAAGTAATTAAATACTCTGTGGTTTGAGCACGCTGTATTCTACAAAACACTCACCAGAATTCTAGATGGCAATGATTTGAGTTCTCTAAGTTGGAGGAAAGGGGAAAGCCTAAAGACAGAGGATAAATTATCATTGGGGACTCAGACATCTGGTATGATGTATGTCTAACTTGTTGTTTTTAATGAAAATAGAAAAGTTGCTACGAATTAAACTGGAAGACAACTGAAAATAATTTTGTAGATATAAAAGTGTTTCTGGAATATAGATATTTAATCTTTGCTTTTTAATATAGTGAGTTTTTATGAAAAGACTTAAAAATATTTTTACTGCAGCTAGAGAGATGGCTAGGTGTTAAGAGCACTGGCTGCTCTTCCAGAGGACGTGGTTTGATTCCCAGCATCTCCATAGAAGCTCACAACAGTCTGTAACTATAGACCCAGGGATCTGATGCCCTTTTGTTGAAGACTAGCCTCGACGAAATTCATACGTTCCAGGGTAAGAGCATGAGGATTAGAATTATTAAGCAAAAGGAACAGAGATGTGAGAGAAATAAGAGACAGAAGCACAAAACAGCATCGAGAGGGAAATTCAGTGAATACTGAATTCTGAATCCATCCATGTTTATTTTTCACATGCTTATATACTTCACTTAGAAAGGGAAGGAGGGGGTATGACACACAGACTTCATTAACATGAGACAAGGAATAGACTTGAATTCTCTGACCTTTTGGTCCGGATGGAATCGTTCCACCTCTATACCCACCCAAAATACTAATTAACCACACCCTAAGGCAGAATCTTCTTTGTAGCCACTTCTGTTGTCTACACCTTTGAAAGAGCAGGAATAGGCTCATACTCTCAGGCCTCCAGTCAAGGTGGAGCAGGCTCAGATCTGTGGGCCCTCACACCACCTTGGGTCTCTTCAGGTACCGAGCATTTACATACTTCCAGTGAAGACACCCATATATATAAAATTTTAAAACATATTAACAAATCAATACCCAAAGCTATTTTATTTTGTGTATACCTTTAGAGTCCTTGTTCATATATAATTAGAAAAGCATTCAATTTTATGTTATCTGAAGATACACAATAAAATTATACTTTCTCTTTTATTATCATTGATAAAGGCTTTATAAGAGCTTGATTTTGGCCAATTATCTAACCATCCAGAGAGCTTGTATGGGACTGACCTAGGTCCTCTGCACATGTGTTACAATTGTATAGCTTTGTTTTCTTGTGGGACTCCTAACAGAGGGAGCAGGGGCTATCTTTGACTCTTGTTACCTGCTTTTGGAACCCTTCCCTCCTACTGAGTTTCCTTACCCAGCCTTAATAGGATAGGAGGTGCCTAGTCTTACTGCAACTTGATATGCCATGGCTGGCTGATATATATGGGAGGCATGCACTTTTCTGAAGAGAAAGGAGAAGGAATGGGTGTGGGAGGGGAGGAGAAGTTGGGGGAAAGGACTAGGAAGAGAGGAGGGAGGAGGAGCTGTGATTAGGCTGGGAAAAAGTTAAAATGAAAAATAAACAAAAAGATGTAGTTCATTTGTTTTGCTTTTAAAGAAAACAAAACACATTATGCATTCTAAGTTTCTAAAGTATTTTGTTTTTACTCCTTCACTTTTCTTTGTGTTTGTGTGCATTCCTTTTTAGCTTAAAATTTACTCTTGATCATTATAGTTTGTAGATCATTATATTGGGGTGTATTGCCTGCAGAATATTTTTTAAATATGTAGTTATTTCTTTAGGATAAAATGTGTTCCTTTGCTTGTTTTTTGTGTGTATGTGTGAGCTACGCTCTCACCACAATGAATTATTTAATGCTCAATTTCAATATCTTGTCATTAGTATTCTCCAGCAGTATTTGTCACTCTGTCTTTCATTCATCCCATGTTTCCAGCTGAGGCTACACTGTAGAACAGTTTTGTTCAGTTTCAAACGTTCACTGTCTTACTCTGTGTTGTTAGGCTCGGAGTGTATCTGTATCCCAGTTCTGTAGGAAAGCTTTGCACAAATTTCCTGCTTACTAAATGAGTGAACGAATGGATTAAATGAAAGCAATTATAAGGACCTTGATGAATGCAGGAAGAGGTATAGTTGTCTATTAAGGGGGTTCATGGAAAGGTGACATGCTGGGACAGGCAGAATGAGTGGGAAAGGTAGGGAAACTGCCTTCTGTCGAGGCACTTTTCCGGGTACCTTACAGACCACATCTCATGCAACCCCAAGGACAGCTCTAAGTTCCGAAGGTGCTGTGTGTAGACAAAGAGATGGGTGCTTATACTCATTTTATAAGTGTCAGTGCCAGACGAGGCATTTTGGAAGAGTTTTGCTGAATTTCAAAAGAAGACATGGATGGGTGGCTTCTGCAAGAACAAATGTTTAAGCACAGAAGCAGTGAGCAACTAATGCTTACAGGGTACTGAGAAAGCCAACCTGGGTAAACAGTGTTTGGATGAAGGTGAAACATTAGTAACTTTATTTATTGAGCCACATGCTATAAGAAACAGTAAGTCACTAAGGCCACCATCAGAGTAGAAGGGGTTAAGGTCCTGTTGAAGGGTGTGCCTGCATGAATAGGGTTGTAACTGAGTTGGCCCAGGAAACTCTGATACCCATGGCAGGTAATATTCTTGCTACAGCTCTGTCACCAGGTGATTATATTGGCCTCAATGGAATTAATTTATATTGCCAAGAGCCATGGGAATGCTCAGGTGAGGGTTTAATGAAACCAAAGAGAGAGCTGAGCTAGGAAAATAGCTCAATAGAAAAAAGAATTCTTAATTACTTGAAGGATGGCATAGAAAATAGCAAAAATATTTTAAAAGACAAAAGAAAAAAATAATAAAAGTTGCTACTTTGTTATTCTTTTTTCATCTGAGGAAAATGAATTATATCTTTTATGCATGAATAATTTTCTACCCATGTCTGTACCTTTTGATTTGGGGTCCAGACTGCTACTGCCACCTCATCAGTGTCCGCTGACTTGGGCATGATAGTGTATACCTACACTCACCACTGGGTGCACTAGGAGGCATAAGGCCAGCCCTGATGCCTTCGGAAATAGGTTGTGAGGGAAGGCAGTAGTCAAACCAACATTTATTTCTGTATGCTGTCTGTCCACTTATACCAAGCATGTCACATGAATAGACAAGCAGAAAAATATTGCTTTCTCAACGGCTGATTTTAGGAAGAGAGAACTCTTTAGGAGGCATTATTGCTAGTTAGGTGGCAGAAAGTGAGTCCTGAAGAACTGTTAAAAGGGACAACAGATGAAATGATGTGGAAATCCATGACTCGGAGTACAGGTTTATATAGCTCCCTAGAAATGAAATATAGATGATCTTTATTTGATAGACTACATGAAGCTTGATTGTATCAATACAGATCCTATACTGTACTCAAACTTTCCATTCAAGATAATCTAGAAAAAAGAATTCTGAATTCTACCTTGGAAAGGTGAGAGACATAATTTAGTATATTCTTCAACCATGTGAAAGCTGTTCAAAAGATGCTGGGGAAGACACAGTATCTCAGACCTGCTATCAGTGCAATAAAAATGTTCCTTCAAGTCTGTTTCCATTCCTTTATTCTTAATTACAGAATTCTATGGAGAGCTGTTGCCTGGGCCACTGTGTATAGACATGATGGCTGTGCACTGTCAACATGGCTTCTCGGTTGTGCTGTGCCATCAATGGTTCCATGGGCTTCTACACTTTGGAAGTCTACTCTTTGCATTTACAGTATTAATTCATTAATCAGGAAAGTATAATGAATGCTCACTATGTTTACTGTCATGAAGCAGGGTGACTGAGATCCAGAGTATGAGCTTTGTGGTCTGCAAAACATGGCTTGACTTTAACATTAATTGTGAGGCCATGAACTAACTAGCAACACTTGATAATCCTATTTTCTTTTCAGTAAAGTGGAGGCTCAATACTTACCTTATCATGTCATTTTTGTCCCACGGGAGGAACAGGAAATAGTAGCAATAATTACGATTCACAAGCATCATTGTCTCTAATCTCCATGGCACCCTTTAAACTTTAGTTCTAACATATGGGGAAACTGAGGTTCAGGTAAGAAAGGACATGTCAAAATTATGATAATGTGGAAAAGGATGGATTCAAACCCCCATTTTAGAGCCTATACTCATTCTACAAAAGCAAAAATAAGTTGATTTTTCATGCATCTCCAAGAAGAAATCTCCAGTTGAAAGTCTGTTTCTTCCAAGCCATTCTTTATGTCCGGCATAAATATTAATGCAGCTCCCATCTGTCATCATGAAAAACACTTGGTCAAATTTATTTTAGCAAATGAAGAAAATCACTTTTTGTTTGGTATGGTGTGATGTGTGTTATACTTGCTTTTGACTACCCAGTCCATTTCTGCATTGGTTACCTAGGGAACTAGCATATAGCATTGGTAATTAAAAAGAGAGAGAGAGATGTAAGTTCAAAGTGGTTAGAAGAATTGTTGGCTGAATTTCAAGTGGTGACCTCTGTATTGACTGGAAAGAAATGTAATTTTGCTTTCTGTGTAGAAATAGCATTAAAGGTGGTAAAAATTAGAGAAGCTGAGAAGAATTGGTAGAAAATGAGAATCATCCAAGTTGCAGATTTTCTGCCTGCAGTTCAATATGTTTATTTTTGAGTTTATAATTTGTACCTAATTCTTACTGCTTCCGGATGAGTTTTATGTATTTATAAGTAGGAACACATTCTGTGTGTTGTCTTATAAAAATATATAAACACTAATGATTTTAGGCTTTATTCTGGAATGGAGCTATATAAAGTTATTGTCCCAACACTTGTCTTTCTTTTAAAAGAATCTTTGGCCTACTTTGATGATTCAAAACTCTCACAGTGTACAGATTATTGTAGAAAAATGGAAATTTAAAAATCACTCCAGAGTCCCTTCTTTTTTAGGAAATATAACTTGTAAAGACAAGGCCCCGGCAGAGGTATCCAGCCTGAGATGAGATGGGATTTGGGGAACTAAATGAGGGAACTAAAGCCTTACTTGTGTTAGAAATCTGAAGCTTATATATACCACAGGTGCTGGCTTCAAAAATGTGGGGTTAGGTAGACTCAGAGGTTGCCATTGAATGAGAACAAAGTTGAATGATGTTTTCATTTTACTCTAATGATGGAACATGATTTAAAATTTGTGTTTCTTAAAACATGGACCCACAAGAGGTTTTTATGCATGTAAGGCAGTCTGGAGTTTGGGTTGGCGTGGACAGTATGTGCAACTGTAGAAGTGATACTTGATGAGCAGTGGTTGTCAGTCTCATGGTGTGAGTCTGAAACACCACAATAGGTGGACTGGGTGCATCCAAAAAGGTGTCTTCTAAAGCACCAGGATTAGGGCTGAATGTTGGACAGGAAGTTCTTGAGGACAATGGACCAAGTTAGGCTGATTGGACCTAACCCCATGTCAGCCCCATGGATTCGTTACCTGTGAGAATAAAAGTTAGAGTTAGGGTTAGGGCCAAACACCTTATGGCAGGATAAAAGAAGGGAGCACTTCAGGGGAAGTAGGCTACAGATGAGCTAATATGAAAAGATGATTCCAATGTTTCACAGATCTTTTTGACATATTCTCTTCAGCTATCTAAGAGTTGCTTTTTTGTGTGTCTGTTTTGTTGAGCTTTTATCTAAGCAAAACGTGAGATAGTAAAGCCATGCTGATGCCTTGGGTTAGAAACAAAGCTGCTAATGTTTTGAGAGGTCTTCCTAACATTCACCATGAATGTTTTCCTCTGATGGATGGCGAGCCGCTGCTTGTATTATGTAGAAGATAATTTAGACATTTAGATAGAAAATAAAAACTGGTTTTCAAAGGAAGTCCCTTAGAAGGCAAAACATCTCCACACTGAAGAAGACACCAACAAGTGACGGCCAGCGCCCAGACTGAGCAAATGCCAATAGCTGGCCAACTTAAGATTTCAAACTTGATTGGATCAGGAAACTTTTCAGGAATTCATGAGGCCCATCTTTGGGTATATCAGGGATGGTGCTTCCCCAAGGGTTAAATGAGAAGGAAAGACCTACCCTGAATGTGGGCAGTACCATTCCTCAGACTAGGGGCCTGGATTGAATAAAAACGGGAAAAGGAGAAAGCCAGCAGAACACTAGTTATTGTTTTCTGTCATTGTTAGGGGCATAATGCTTATTTAGCAGTGAGGTAAAAAGCTCATGGTACATATATGTTATCATGACATTGCTTTTAGAAGTTCCTAATTCCAGCTGGAAATACTAGCAAGTTGGTGAAAGACTAGATAAGTTTGCTAGCCAGGTGTCCCCTGCATCAGTGCCCTGAGCTGACAGCTTCCCATAATTTGCATCAACTTGTCTCCTTTGACTGGTAGGAATGATGGAGCTTTTTAATGCATTGAACATAAAAAGGTCTTTGGCATAATGGAGTTGTATATAAATGTAGACAAGCTGCCGACACTTAAAAATACTTCATTTTCCAAGTGGAGAAAGGTAAAACTTAATGGCAAATTTATACAAATAAATCACTCCACAGCATTTACTGAACTATGAATGCACAGTTCTTTTGGAACAAATACAAAGAAACTAAAACTGTTTACATAGATGTGGAAATTCTTCACATTTGAAAAGCGTGATCAAGGACAATCAAATATTCATAGGGCCTCCTTTTCAACAGAGCTGACTTAAAGATATTTCTCCTTGCAATAGACTATATGTAATTGTGGTAAGACAGAAAAGCCTACTTCTTTGACCCCTACAACAGGTGTGAAGGCCACTGCTCTGCTGGAGGACAAGACACTCCCAACCTTATTTCCAGAGAATTACTGATAGACCATCAATCTCCTTGAAATATTCAATTATTAGACTTAGAAGAATAGGCATGCATGGTTCTTAAGTAAATGGTTTATAACTGAGTTATAGTTACATATGGTACCATTTGATTATCTAAGGAGTATGGCATAGAGGAATAAAATGTGTCTTTGAATTAGTGGCCAAGGAGAGAAAAGTCTTCAAATGGTAGCTTCAATATTTGTATATCTATGTTTCTGGAAATCTATAAAGTGCATCTATTTGTCTATTTATGTCTATTTTTGGAATTTGATGACTTTGTAAATAATTTATTTCTATACCTGTAGAGTCCTTTTAATTTGGGAGCTAGTTTAACATTTTCAGTCCCGATTTTCTTGGATAAATTGCATGCAGTAATGACATTAGTAAGCTTTTATTATATATTAAAGGCCTACCATATGAACTAAGGTGTTAAAATATGTTTTGCGTGTAATAGAAATTCTAGAAATGGCTTGGAACCAGTAACTGCAGATTGTCACTTGTACAGATGTGTGTGTCCCATGGCCTATGTAACTTGCTACCTATCTGTAGTTGTACTTAGCAATCATTTTGTGTTTAAGTCCACAAGACCAAAAGCAAGCCCAAGGAGACAGGAAAAAACAAAACTTGACCATTGAAAGACCAAGTTCAAAGTATAGGCAAATAATGGGAGCAATTGGCAGCCAAGGGAAGGTGAGCATAGGCAGGGGGTGTGGTGTTTTGCATGAGTGGTGAAAGCTGAAATAATTTGATGGTGTTATCATCACACAGTAGTCAGTCACCACAGTGCACGCACTGAATATGTTCAACTTATATTTGACAAGTATTTGGGGGAAAAAAGCATGAAGGTTGGAAATAAAAAAAAATGATAGCAAATGCAAAAAATGTAAAATAAAAAGGGAGATTGGAGGTTGTTTGTCCATAGTACAAGCCTATAACTTTGTGGTCTAGGATTTGGTTCTTACTTTAACTGTGAAAGAAAAGTCATGAGAAGTGTTAAGTGGGAATGAGGCTATCATATGTATATTAAAAAAGGATCAGCTTGACTGTTAGGAAGTAAGTGGATGTTGGCAAGACATATAGACATATAGAAGAGGTGATACTTGGTTATCACCAGAGAGGTAGATGTTAGAGTCTTAATTGTGATGGTGGTGATAGGGAGGGCAAGAAGTGAACATGACATTTATATATATGTGTGTGTGTGTGTGTGTGTGTGTGTGTGTGTGTGCATGCGCACGCATATCATGGGTAGACAATATGGTATATAAAGGAAGAAAAGTTAAAGAAAATATCGATGTCTTTGGCTTGTACTGTAGATGGATGATCCTCTTATCCTTGACATGGCAAAGGCATATGGACTTTTCTCCTTTGTATTTAAACATTACAAGTGTTTTTGCCTTGCAATTAAACTGTATATAATAGGTGAAAGGCAGCTGGAAAAGTTGTGAGAAACAAGCTGTTTATTTTGTGCATTGGTATTTTATCGATAAGACTCACAGGTAGAAAACAACCAAAAACCAATAACCAAAACAAAACAAAAAAGCCAGGTGGTGATGGCACACACCTTTAATCCCAGCACTCAAGAGCAGAGGCAGGTGGACCTCTGTGAGTTCGAGGCCAGATTGGTCTACAGAGCAAGTTCCAGGACAGGCTCCAATGCTATACAGAGAAACCTTTCTAGAAAAACAACGAACAATCAAACAAACAAAAGACTCATAGGTAGTATTTAATGAGGATTTACATGTTTTTGAGAGTTTTTAAATGAACATAATATTATAAAAATGTTAAGTGACTGGATAAAGGTTCTATGGTGATATTTAAGATATTCATCAGTCTGACTACAGGGCAAGGCCAGTTCCGGCCCCCTGTCCTCTACTGCTTAGGGTCTTAGCTGGGGCCATCCTTGTGGATTCCTGGGAATTTCACTAGTGCCAGATTTTTTGCTAGGCGAATAATGGCTCCCTCAATCAAAATATCTCTTTCCTTGCTCTCATCTCTGGGAACAGAGTTAGAAAACCTGCATTGGAGCACTGGACTAAGCTTCCAAAGTCTAGTTGAAGAGTGGGAAGAGCGAGAATATGAGCAAAGAGGTCAAGACAATGATGGGGATACCTGCTGCTGAAACAGTTTACCTGTGATAACACCACCAACTCCAGCCAGATAGGGAAGGAACCAGCACAGGTTCAGACTAGTCCCTCTGAGTGTGGGTGACAGTTGTATGGCTGCAGCAGACTGCAGGGCAACTGGCAGTGGCACCAGGACTTATCCCTACTGCTTGTGCTGGCTTTTTTGGTAACCTGTTCTCTTTGGATAGAAACCTTGCTCAGCCTAGATGAGTAGGGAGAGCCTTGGACCTTCCGCAAAGCAATGTGCCTTATCCTCTCTGAGGAGTGGGTGGGGAGTGGGGTGGGGAGATAGGTGGAGGAAATGGGAGGAGTGGGAACTGGGAATGGTATGTAAAATGAAAAAAGATAGTTTGTTTTCTTTATTAAAAAATAAAATAAAATAAAAAATTATTAAGTGAAAAAAGAAAAAAATATCCTGAGAAAATGTTCCAATAAGTGAAACTGACGAAGGGTTAATGCCATTAATTTATAAAGGACTCTTATGCATCAGTGTGGAAATGGATTTGGCAAACACCTGGCTGAGAAAAGGTGCAAAGAAGATGAAAAGGCAATTCACAGAAGAAAAGATCAATAGCGTGAGAGAAAGCTCCAGCATGTGAATAAGTCAAACCCTCAATACTCAAACAATGAGAAACTCTACAGCTGGGATACTTGAGTTTTAGGTCTCCCTCTAACTCCCACTGGCTGAGTAATTGGGCAAGCAAGTTAACCTTTCTTTACTTCAGTTCCCTTCTAAGTGAAAAAGCAGTCACAGCAATAACCCATAAGATTGCACTGAATATTAACTGGGTTTTACTTTATGTGTATCACTTAGAAAAGCTTGGAAGATACAGTAATTGTGAGAAATTGAGAAAAGGTTTTCTACTTCTATTTAGTGTCTATGTCATTGTCAGTTGTTTACAAAGTAACAATATATGCTGACCTTATATCTTTAAACTGTAAAACAATGTAATTGAATGTCTTTTCTGTTCAGAGTAACTATGCAGATTTTCTGCAAACAAAAAAACAAAAACACGACTCCTGAATCCCAAGAAATTCCACATGCTTTTCCTCACACTGTCCAGTTAGGACGCGTTCAGCTTTCTATTGTCTTAGTGGTTGCCAGTTTGTGTCTCTTACCTCATTCTCTTATTCTCCTATTTAGCCCTTTCTTGTGCTAAGCCTTCCTTTTGCTCTCCATCTTTGATGCTGATGCTCAAAACGTACAATTTAAGGCCTTAAATGCGTGGATAAGATTCTAGAGATGGTAAAGCAGCTAGATAGAGCCTGTGTCTGAGTACAGCTCCTATAACGCAGTCATCTCAGTAAACCAGTCATTGTCAAAGCAGCCAAATTAGTAGTCATGTTATGTATAGAGCTTTAAATTTTTCTTTATCTTTAATATTAAAAATTGCCTTTTTAAATTTAAGGTACTAATATCTTTCCATGGCTACGAAATATTTTAGGGGCAAATACTTCTGTGTACGTGTGCTAAGGTTAGGCCATTTGGGATTGGATAGTTTATAGAAGGCTCATCCCTGGAGAAAATTGTTTCTCAGTCCCTCAGGAACTGTTAATTGCCTGTAGTTCTATATCTAAGGGTGAGGCTCTGTGAGATTTCCCCCATCTCTGATAGCATGCCAACTGATATTTTCATTCAGGTCTTGTTTAGGTGACCATATTATTGCTGATATTTCATGGATATAGCTTACCTATCATATGTAGAAGACACTATCTTGAAGCAGATGGTCTGGTCCTCTGGTTCATACATCTTTCTGCCTCTTCTTCAATGATATTTCTAAATCCATAGATATATGGGTTGTACTGTAGATGTATCAGTTAAGACTGGACACCCCACCAACAACTGTTCTCTGAATTTGACCAGTTGTGGTTTTCTGTGATAATCTCTGTCTGCTGAAAAAATAATCTTCATTCAGGAGGGTTGGAAGCTACAGTTATCTGTGGGTAGGATGAGTATTTAGAGTGCAATTAGAGATTGCAGTGGTTTAGGAAGGTGTCAGTAGTAGGTTCTCCTCTAAAATGCATGACCTCACTGACATTCTAGGGCTTTTGAGACTGATTATCAAATTTACTGTCAGTATTTCCACACTAATTTATTCCATAACTAGGAAAATTTATAGATCAGTGTGAAACACAGAGTTCATAAATATTCTTTTGAGATACAACTTGCATATAATCCACAGATACTAACTTCTCGGTTTGATATCACAAATATCAACAGCTCATTTCTATGTTATAATAATTGTATATATCCATGTGTCTTAGGGTTTCTATCGCTATGAAGAGACCCCATGACCATGACAACTCTTATAAAGAGAAACATTTAATTGGGGTGGCTTGCTTACAGTTCAGAGTTTTAGTTCATTACCATGATACGACATTGTGGCATGCAGGCAGATGTGGTGCTGGAACAGGAGCTGAGAGCTCTTACACCTTCGCTCACAGGCAGCAGAAAGTGATCCTTCTCACTGGGTGTAGTTTGAACAAAAAGGAAATCTCAAAGCCCAACTTCACAGTGCCATACTCCTCCGATAAGGCTACACCTCCAAATAGTGCCATTCCCTTTGGGGGCCACTTTCTTTCAAACCACCACACCATGTAATTGCTGCTCGGAAATATATGGGGCATTTCCATTATACAGAAAGTTATCATGTGCCTGATTTTTCCACCACTGTTACACACAGGCTACTATTTTCTTTCTAATTGCTTATTTGGGGACTTAATAAAGAGAGAATTGCACAGCTTTTGGTTTCTTGTTTTGAGATTCATGTGTATTATTACAAATATCAATAATGATGAGAAGTATGAAGTTACTACAGCAAAATAAAACCTTTCACCTCTTTATACATATTTGGGTTATTTCCAGTTTGAGGGTTATTATGAAAATGACATTGTGGGCATATGGTTTTCACAACCTTAGGGTAGGGTTGCTGGGTCACTGGGTAAATGCACATTTGGCGGTTACCAACAGATTCTTGGCTATGTACAATGTTTGTACAACTTAATGCTCCCACCAACAGTGCATATGCACGAAAGTTGCAGTTGCCTGACATCTTGCAAACACTTGAAATCGTCAGTCTGAGTTTTAACCATTTTAATGATGAGTAGTGTTGATTTGCATTTTCTGCATAGCTAATGGTGGTGAACTGCTTTCTGTGTCCTAATGGAATGTTGACACGTCTTTTGTAAAAGGTTTGCTCAAGATTTTTTCTTGTTCAAATTGAGTTTTGTTTTTATTTTCCACCCGTAGATCTTCCATGTGAATTCTAGATACAAGTTCTTTATTAGTGTATATGTTGTGTATACTTTCTCTCAGAAAGCATTTTTATCAACAAACATTTAAATTAGGATAAAGAACACTGTATCATCTTTTTGTTTTTATAGTTATTGTATAAAATAATATGTTTATTATGTATCATAAGAAATTTTTGCATACTACATGATCACTTCTCTTTTCTATTTGGAACTTTATCAATCTGAGTTTCCAATGTAGTTTATGATTCACCTCAAATTAATTATTATTGTAGTGATTGATGCCAAGTTTAATTAATTATTGATTTACACAGATTTCTAACATTTTGGTTAAATACTTTTAGTTTTCTCAAATTGATAAATAAAACAATATTTTATTATTTTTTATATATTGTTGGACTATCTTGTTTGAATGCTTTCTGATTTCCATGTTCCTACAACTGTGAGTTAGAGATATTAGTATTACATGGTAAGAGGGCTAAGTTAATATTGATTGTTTTCTTTTTTGTAAAGGCAAAGTTAGCAGGACTGATATAAGGATGCCTATGACAATTACATTATAGGAGACTCAGAATTGTCAGCAGCTGTCAGAGACTTTAAATTAGTAAGGAAATAAACAGATTCTGGAAGCATTCAAATGACCATGTTTGGGGCTAAGGAGATGGGGCAGTAGGTAAAGTGCTTGTGGAAACATGAAAACCCAGTTTGGATCCGCATTACCCATATAAAAATCTAGACATGGCAGTGCTTGCCTGTAATCCTGGCTGTAGGGAACAGAGACAGGTGGATCCTGGAGGAGGCTCAGTGAGAGACTCTGTTTCAAAAAATAATGTGAAAAGATTTCCTGCCCTCCACAATTAAATAGGGGTGAGCACACTTATATACACGCATGAACATGTGCATCTCTCTCTCTCTCTCACACACACACACAAAGGTACACAAAAAGCACACACACATGCACCCTCTCCTACAGACACACACACACACACACACACACACACACACACACACACACAGAGGGGGAGAGAGAGAGAGAGAGAGAGAGAGAGAGAGAGAGAGAGAGAGAGAAGAACACATTTGTAATCATGTGGCTCAGCTATGAAAGAAGTTAAAACAGGTAAGGACAAATGACACCAAAAGCTTATATTCCTATTACAACAGATCTGCAAAGCTATGCTTGCTAGAGAAAAATATAGCAACTTGACTGTACTTAAGATAAAGGCATCGAGGTAGCTTAGGTCCCTAAATAAAACAAAATTTGCACTTTTGTCCTTATTGATTCCTATGACCTCCAAAAATAAGAGCCTTCTACTTGATGTCAAAGCCCGAGACTCTCAGAAAAGGGTAAGTCTTGACACTACTGAGTATTTCAGGGATTGTATTATACATAGATGGGCTACAATTCTAAGGAGAGATAAAATATTCACAGTCATTTTGGAGGGTTAATGTCTGAGAAAAATGGCTTTCTGAGCAGTTATGATAGTTGTGATAAAGAATGCATTTGCACTCTTCTAATAATACAATTTCTACCATTCTTTATGCCACATAAATTCTTTCCGCATACTTCCAGCTCTTGGCTTCAGAATGTCCAATAAAAGCTGTAAAATGAGCTCTAATCTCTTGTCCTCTGACATTTTTTTTGTATTAGTAGATGTCTTTCCATGGCCTCTAGTGATGTTCTGTTCTTTGGACTGTGAATCCTAAACAACTGTTCTTCTATTCTCTCTCCTGTCTTTTCTGTCAAACGCTAGTGGTAACTGTTTACTTCTTTAAACACATTTCCTACATACAGGCTATGAAGCAATTTGCGTTTTGTAACTCACATCTTAGTTTCTTATTTTCTATTTGATACAAGCAAAAGCAAGGCTTCAATACAATGGCAAATAATTGCCAAAAGGAAAGCATTGTCATAATTTCCCCCAAGGAACTCTATTCTTGTTGAATTTTTTAAAAAATGTTCAGCATATTTTTTCTTAAGGGATTTAACTTTCACCTTTTCAATATTTTATGTGACTAAGAATATATTTGATGTACTGACTATAGTTGTGGTAATATTTGTGACAACAGTCCTGTTAAAACACATGGAATACATGTTCACTCATCATGGAACCTGGAAAGCCTGGAACTGTCCCTTCAAAACTCTTTCTACTTTGGAAGTAGCTGAAATTTGAAACACGGGTAAGAATATTCCTCAGGGCAATCATTTTAATTCTCCAGGGAGCAATATTGGATGGTGGTACAAACAGCTACCTGGACAACACGACCCTGCAAAGTCACTCTAATCCCTCCCTAAGTCCCTAAAAGGCTCTGTGCAGTCCCGATTCACACCCCAGCTTTGCTGTGGTCATGTCCTGGCATCTAAAAGAGTTGTTGTGTCTTGAATGCAAGCCACTGGAGACCTAAATGCTCTGACTTGGTGCTTTTTGACAGGAGAGAAAAAGCCAATAAGCCAGCCCGAAAAATGGTGTAATCAGGAGCAGCGCATAATTAAAAGCCATCTGCATGTCTTGTATGCCCCTTTCTGTATGTGAAATAGGACCCACACTATGCGAGTCCTTAAAAGCTCCTTTCAGAAATCTCCGATCCTTATTGAGACTCTACCCTGCAGAGCAGAGAACAAGACAGACCAGCGCATTCATGATCAGCTCCTTCCCACTTCTTATTTTCTCATAAGATGTGTGAGCAATTTACAGCCAAATTAACATAATGTCTTACCCCTACACTGGACATGTTTATTGTAGATTTAAAAAATATTCTAAAATTCATGACGAAAATAAGTCGGAGGAGTTAACAAAATAGCCGTTGTGTGTGTGTGCACGAAGACTACAGTATAAAGTTCTCTCTGGACTCCACCAGGGCCTGTGTACTCCACCCACAGACGAATTCTGACTCTTAGCCTTCAGATTCCAAACTTGATTTTTTAAATTAGAAATCTTACTTATTTAATAAAAAACAGATTATTTTAGACTAGTTTGGGTTCATAGCAAAACTGAGAGGAAGGCGTGAAGATCCTGCATGTGCTTTCTGACCCCACTCTTCCTTATGAGATGGTCCTGATTTCTAAGCACACATTAAATGCTTTCCTGGCTGGAAGACATATGGTCAAGAAGTCCCTCATTCATGCTCATAGCAGTTCTGACTCACAACAAGGTGGTTTTCCTTTTAACATCGCTTTGATTTGAGGGCTTGCAGAAGAGAGCATGAGTTCAGTGGGCAGCTTTAGACTATTGCTTCATCTTCCACAGTTCCTGGACACTGTGTCCTGTGGTCTGGGATGTTGTAGAGTGGAACTAGGACTGTCATAGTAGAGATGGTGGCCTTGCCTGATGCTTTTAGGGGTCCCTTCCAATTTTTAGACTCTAAAAGAGTTTTATTTTCTAGAATGTTGTATGTCAACAGTCTGTGAGAATATGTAGAACTGTGACATAAACAAATATAAGACTATTCAAAGCCTGGAATTTTAAAGTACCATACCTGTACAATTTATGTGACTTCTGTATGTGTCCTTAATGTGTCCCATGACACAGATGCCTGTGTCTTGATATTTCAAGATGTTAGAGATAATACTAATACTCCGAATAGTATGTCTAGGTTGAGATAAAAATGAGTCATACTTTAAAAGGTATCAACTCCAAATTTCCACAGGTCTAGATGCTACCAAGCATCTTTTATTAGAATTTTTCTCATATACCCAGTGCGTCCTTGAATTTTCTGGTTTCTGACTCATCATTTCTGGTTGGTTTTGTCACTCACAAATACAGCCTGAAATCAGTTCTCTTTCTTTTGAAGTCAGATGTCGGGAACCCAGAACCTTATCCTAGGTGTTCTTGCCATAGGCTCTCAAGCCTTCACAGAGTCACTAGGAACCAATGTACATTAGATGTCACCAAGGGCTGCGGTACTTGAAATGTTCCAAACTTCTTTGGAGTTCAGAGTTTTTCCAGTGTTTTTTAAGTTTAAATTTGTTTCTCTGATTAGCTTACCCATGAACAAGTTTCCCTTTGTTTATTTGTTTGTTTTGTTTTTACACATCTTTGTTGGTGTTTTAAAAAATATTTTTCATGTAAAATATTCTGATTATTGTTTTCCCTCCCCCAGCTCCTCTCATCTTCTCCCTCTCACATCCATACCCTTTCTTTCTCTTTCTCATTATAAACAAACAGTCATCTGGAGAAAAATAAATTAGAATAAAATAAAACAAACAAGCAGGTGGTGCCATACACCTTTAATCCCGGCACTTGGGAGGCAGAGGCAGACGGATCTCTGTGAGTTGGAAGCCAGCCTTGACTACAGATTGACTTCCAGGACAGTCAGGCTACATACCCGAGAAACCCTGTCTTGAAAAACCAAAACCAAACAAACAAGCAAGAATAAGATTAAAATAAATCCCTAAACAAACAGGAAACAGGGGACCCAAATAAAAAGCACAAGAAACACAGAGAGATACAAAGATATGAGCATTGTACACACAGAAATCTCATAAAAATTCACAAACTATATTATATAAGCAAAAGACCTGTAAGGTTAAAAAATATCCCAGGCAAAGCATTATGAAACAAACAAACAAAAAACTCCCAAAATACCACTGAGTTTGTTTTTTGTACTGGCCAGCTGCTGCTTGGCATGGGATGTACCCATTAGTACAGTTTGTGTACCCAGTGATATACTGCAGGAGTAAAATAATTTTTTCTTTGCGAGTAGTTATCAATTAAAGATAACTTCTGGTTAGAGATGGGAACTTGTGTCCATGTTTCCTTCTGTCAGTGGGACCTTGCCTGGGTCAGACCTATGCAGGTTCTGTGCATGCTGCCACAGTCTCTGTGAGCTCATGTGTGCATCAGTCCTGTTGTGTCTGGAAGGCTTGTTTCCTTGGTGTCTTCCATCCTCATTGGCTCTTATAATCATTCAACCTCCTCTTTTGCAGTCCTGGAGGGGAATCCTGAGGGGAGGAATTGATGGAGACATCCCATTTAGAACTGGGTGTTCCAAGGTCTCTGACTTTTTGAACATTGTCCATTTGTTCTCATTTATTGTTGGAGGAAGCTTCTCTGATAATGACCAAGCCAAACACTGACATATGAGTCTTTGAGAATCATTTTATTGCTATGTCCCATGGTTTTCCCTTAGGTTCATAGCCTATCTAATCTTAGGTTTTTGGCCACCTGTTTTACAGTTGCTATTGCTGTGATAAAACACTATGACCAAAGCAACTTAGGGAGGAAAGGGTTTTTTATTATTATTTTATTTTATTACTTAAAAAAATACCAATCCAAATTCCCACTTCCTCCCCTCCTCCCACTCCCCTCTCATTCCCTCCACACAACCTCCCTCCACCCACTCCAATCTTAAGAGAGGGCAAGGCATCTTGCCCTGTGGAAAGTCCAAGGCCCTCCCCCACTACATCCAGGTTGAGCAAGGTATACATCCAAAGAGAGTAGGATCCCAAAAAGCCAGTACATGCCGTAGAGACAAATCCCAGTGCCATTGTCATTGGCCCCTCAGTCTGCCCCAACTGTCAACCACATTTAGAGGGACTAATTTGATCCCATGCTTGTTCATTCCCAGTCCAGTTGGAGTTGGTGATCTCCCATTAGCTCAGGCACGTTGTCTTAGTGGGTGAACCCCTCATGGTCCTGACTTCCTTGCTCATACTCTCCCTGCTTCTGCTCTTCAACTGGACCTTAGGAGCTCAGTCCAGTGCTCCAATGTGGGTCTCTGCCTCTGCTTCCATCTGTTGTTGGATGAAGGTTCTATGGTGATATTTAAGATAATCATCAGTCTAACTACAGGGCAAGGCCAGTTCTGGCACCTTCTCCTCTATTGCTTAGGGTCTTAGCTGAGGTCATCCTTGTGGATTCCTGGGAATTTTTCTAGAGCCAGGTTTCTTGCTAACCCCAAAATTGCTTCCTCAATCAAGATATCTCTTTCCTTGATCTCGTCTCTGTCCTTCCTCCATCTCAACTATCCCATTCCCTCAAGCTCTCCCCAACCCTCCCATTCTCCCCTCCTCTTCCCCTTCTCCCCTTCCTTCTATCCCCTGTCCCCATGCTCCCAAATTTTGTCAGGCAATCTTGTCTGCTTCCAATTTCCAGGTGGATCTATATATGGTTTTTTGGGGGGTTCACCTTATTACTTAGCTTCTCTAGGATCATGAACTATAGTATAGGCTCAATGTCCTTTGTTTATGGCTAGTAGAGGAAAGGGTTAATTTAACGTATGTGTACACATCACAGTTCATCATCAAAGGAAATCAGACAGGAACTCAAGAAAAGGCAGGAAACTAGAGGCAGGAGTGGATGTAGAGGCCATGGAAGAGAGATACTTATTGGCTTGCTTCTCATGATTTTTTAATCCTGCTTTCTTATGAAACTCAGGGTTACCTGTCCATTGGTTGCCCAACTGTTGATGGGCTGGACTCTTCCCCATAAATCACTAATTAAGAAAACTCCCTGTAGACTTGCTTTCAACCTGATCTTATGAAGGCATTTTCTCAGTCGAGGCATCCTCCTCTCTGAAGACTTTAGCTTGTGTCAAGTTGACATAAAACTAGCCAGTACACCACCTAGGCAGTGTCAAGCATGAGTTCCATCTTATGGAAGGGGTCTTTAAATCAGATAGCACTTGGTTACTCCCACAACTTTTGTACCAGTATGCACTAGCATTTTATTTAGGTAGCTCATCATTTTAGATTGAAGGATTTGTATCTGGGTTGGTGTTTGTTTACCTCTCATCTGGTACTGTGTAAAATACCTTCCAGTACCATGAACATGCATCAGAAGGGGTGAAGTCTCTAGTAGGTACCAGCTCAACTTCTTTATGTTCAATGAGATATGTAGGTGTTGTCTTCAGCAACAGGACCTTACCATCAGTGTTTAGAGAGTAAACAATAGCCTTGGCAAAAGCCTGGATTGTTTGGGGCTGTCCTTGGGGCCCTGTTAGCCAACAACTCAATTAGACACAACCCATTCCTTGCATCGAATATTTCATTTAGTGGTAAGAGATATCTAGTTGGGACTTTGATCTAAGAGAAGAAGAAGTCATTTCATCTTCCTTTGTCCACACTCTACTTTCTGGCTCAGGCTGAATCTTCCCATTGGATGATGCATAGAGCTGTAATACCTTCTATTTCTAGAGTTTTTTCTATTTAACACTGCTTGTGATAAATCCCACTTGGAGAACAATAGGAACAAGGCTTTGTAACTTACTTAGTAATAGTCATGTGGGTCTGATAGCCAACATGACATATATAAGGTATCATATTTCATTCACAAATATTTATTTCATGTCCATGATGCATTGTCATGGTTGTGGGTCTTGAATACTATGGAGAGAATTGAGAAAATCCTGAATGACATATTGACATCCAAAAGCCTCAGAGTAAAGTGGTCATAAAATTGTTCACATTAGTTCAGAGTGAAGAGATTAATGGTAATAATAATGTCAAACAAATGGCTTACTTAGGAAATTAAGTTCAAGTAAAATAATTTATGGAAATACAGATAAAATTCACAATTGCTTTGGATATTGTGAAAATCTTTATGACCGTGGTTTTATACACGGCTACTTATTAAAAGAGCACCCACATTTCTCAGAGTTGTTCTCTCCTCTTAGAATGGCAAAGTGTTACTGTCTTACCTCACTTGCTTCCCTAAGCTCTAACATGGAAACAAGCTTTTTATCAAAAGCAATAAAATGCTTAGCTACAGTAGTTCAAGCCAATGAAGCAAGGTCTATTACTGCATTGTTAAAGCAGTGTTTTGTATAATTGGAAGGTACAGTTTCAAGGATGTTGGCAGTGAAAGAAAATTTAATTGCTTATTTCATTTATATCCATGACTGCTGACATGAAGGGATTAACTCTTTTATTTCAAAGTGGATATTACTTTTAAAATTATGTTTTGAAACATGTATTGAATTCAAGATTTTATTCCGTTTAATGTTTGCCACCAAAACAACATGACACTATTCTTTTAGGTCACAAAGTCCTTTATGCCAGACACTTTCCTTGTATTTCTTTATGTTATTTTCCCAATGGTGGAGGAGAAGCAAGCTACCCTCTACTTATCCACTCATCTACCCATATAATCATCAAGCATTTACTTAATGCTCACTATGTACTAACCACACTTATCATGGTAATAGCAATAGTTAGCATGTCTTGTGAATAAAGGAGGGAGTCTCTCTGGCCATGTCTCTTGAAGAGTTTCAAGTAGGGCGAGCTGCTTAGGACTCAGTACATCACTGATGCTAACTAGTCCCCATCCCACTCCAAATCCTGGAGGAGCTGCTGTAGGGGGCTGGAAGAAAGACAATTATTGCCAATTTGGTTGTTAATTTACCAGGATGAATATGTTTAGTCTATAATTCTTAGCATGGGTTGAAGAACGTTTGACAGTGGTTTAGAAGGGAAAGAAAGGAAGAAAGGAGAAAAAGAATGGGTTGCTAAAGACAAAGAAAGGATGGTCTAATTCAGGAGCATGCTAGCAGATGTAATGACTAAATCAGAGTGGATTAATATGTGACAATTTGGATATTAACAGTGGTGTCAGTGTATAACCAGGTAATGGAGTTAGACATATTAGTTACATATATTTGAAGAATATTTTTTTGAAGTCAGGTCTCATATAGCCCAGACTAGCTTTGAATTCACTGTGTAGCCAAGGATTCCATTGACCTTCTGATCCTCCTGTCTTTCTACCTTCCAACTGGTAGGATTACAGGTATTACAATGCCCACTTTTATATAGTGAAAAAATGAACATAGAGCTTTATACATTCTAGGTAACCTCTCTACCAATTGAGCTACATCCCCAATTTTCAGATCCAGGTTTATGGTACCCCTTTTGACAGATTTTCTAACCATCTGTGGACATTTAAAAAAAAACAAAACTTAGAATTTGCCTTTGCTACTGCACACACACAAAAAGCCTATATAAAGCAGAGCCATTCTTGTAAGAGAAACATATTTCAGTAAATAGTAAGAGTCATTCCAAGTTGTTCTCTGACCCTCTGTTCTTTGTTCAGGTTATAGTGTTCACAAATTCAGAGACAGAGTGTCTCTATGACTTAATTATGCTGAGTGTAATATGAAAGTAGGTGGTTTTATTATGCCAGAGGAGATAATTAAATGGGGAATTGCACTATTAGCTGGGCTTGTAGTATGTACATCATGCTTATAAAAGATATTATGATTCCAGTATATATTGCTCAGATAAAAAATATTTACAATCAATTCTCCAGATCAACGGTCATTAAAAAGTACATTAGATGATCCCTTAAGGACGCTGGGACTTATATAAGCACAATACATGGCATAGGCTTCCCATCTGACTACTCATTTTGTCAGTAGCTTGTCAGTTCTTCCTTGCCCCCACAATTTCTGCAGAAATAAATTTATCACTGAAGTAGATAGGATAGGAGCATAGTGGCAGCTTAGCTGAAAATCTTCACACTTTTTCCCTTGTAAATTACATACTAGGAGGATAGAGAGAGAAAAAAAACTACCCTCAAATTAGACTCTCAGCAAAGCTATAAAACAGAGAGTCTGAAACTCTAAGCTGTAGTCTAAGTAAATGAGATAAAGTTTAATTCCACATCTATAGAGGAGTCATGAAGACTGACGGTGGGACGAGTAAACACAGGAAGTAAATACAGGCCTAGCAGTGGCAGATGTTAGAACTCAAAAGCAAATGTTCACTTCAAAAAGAAGCCGGGCCCTGTGTGAGGAAGAAGTTCTGTGAGGTGAACTGAGGTATCAGGGTATAATTGTTAAGGGAGGTGAGCAAAGATACTGTAGAATGCATCTAGGGAAAGTCAAGAGGTGACTTAGCTTAGAAAATTCCATGTTCTAAAAGGGACTAACACAATAGAAGCAAAGAAACTCCTTGCAGTATCAATGGCAAATAAAGGAACCAAGGGCGATTAGAGATGGGTTAGAAGGTCTCCTGTGTCATCCTGGTACAAGACTAAGGGGTCTATGAGTTGTGCTGTGAAAAGACTACTGTCTTAGCTAAAACCAAGGAAACTCTTGAGCCAAAAATACTAGAAATAAGCATCTGGGATTTCTGGCTAATAGGTGATCCAGGAAAATCCAGCTGATTTAAATGTGAGTAAGGACTGGAGTAAACACACCATTAAGATAAAAATAAAGTCATCTGTATCTATTGCATCTGGGCTCCCCATGATCCATTGATCTCTGTACTGTCTAGATGTAATTTTCTGTGGTGATCTGCATTTTCTTTAAGAGAAGCTTCTTTAATGGGGGTGTAAGGATAAGATTTAGAATGTTAGTTAAGAATTATGTTGGCTAGCCAGGTGGTGATGGCACTTGCTTTTAATCCCAGCACTCGGGAGGCAGAGGCAGGCAGATCTCTGTGAGTTTGAGACCAGCCTGGTCCACAAACGCTAGTTACAAGATAGGCTCTAAAGCCACACAGAGAAACCCTGTCTCAATAAAAACAAACCAAAACCAAAACAAAACAAAACCAACCAATTATGTTGATCTAGCAAAGTGGTGATAGCCTATTCTCTTTTCAGGCTCATGACCTCAGTAGCCCCAGGAAGTTGGGTAGAATTCTAGTACTAGGCATTGTTTCCCTACCACTGAGTGGACCTTGGCTCTAGTTAGATAGCTGTTGGTTACTAGTAACACACGAGAGCCACACAAATATTTATTTTATATGCAGAGATATATTTGTAGCAATAATAATCAGGAAAGAAGAGGCTATCAATTTGAGAGTGGGGGGCATGAAGAATGTTGGAGTTTAGGGGATTTAGGGGGACCAGGTGAGGAAAGGAAAAATGAATTGTGCAGTATTAAGCATTATTTAAAAATTAAAACTGTCAGAAATGTGTGCAAAGGAGTATTCAAACTCTGCTGTATAGAAGAAAAGTCAGTAAAAACTGTCTGGGAAACAGTTGAAAATTACATATAAAGAAGTAAAAAAATCCTCTAATTGAAAGTTTCAATATAGTAAGAACTAATGTGGTAATTATAGAGAGAAAGGAATAGCATCAAGTAGAAGGAAAAGAAGGCCAACAACTGCTGAGGAGTCATCAGGAGGCTCCAGAAAGATACTGGAGTAGTTGAGGCAATGAGTACCAAGAAGAAAGAGAATAGAAAAGTATTTGGAAGTTAAGACCAAGTTACAAGGAGCAGAATAGAGAGAAGATCATTTAAAATGCTCAGCAAGAGACACAAGAGCTAGAAAGAACAAAAAGCAAAGCAAGTACAAAAAAGAACAACGGATGAGAGAAGACAGAAGTATAAGAAAGGTAAGGGGGAAGCACAGTAAATGCACATCTGGAGTTTCCAAAGATTATCCAACACAGAGGAATGTAGCAAATGCAGAAGTATAGCTCATAGAAACCCTCCTAGAAAAGAGAATCCTGAGTTACACACTGAAAGGGCACATCATGTTTCGTGAGAAAATGGCCCAGAATAATCACTGTCAAGATACACTAGTTTAAGGCACAAAGATAATTCTTTCTTAAACAAGTAAATGATTGTCCCATATATAATTTAAAGTAAATTAGACAGCCATCAGATGTCTTCCACTGTAATATTATAGAAGAATACAATGACATCTAGAAGCTACTCAATGAAAAGACAGAATTTTATATAACATTAAACCATCTTACAAGCTTTAGCTTTAGAAAAATCAGGGAATGATATTTGTCCAAGCCTTTCTTAAGACAATTTGCCAGAGGATGAGGTACACATACTAAATGATAATGAAGAAAACACATAGAAAGTACTAAGGGGAGACCATAGTTAAAATAGGGGGTCAGAGTTAAGTATGTTGAGTTAATATGTATGTTTTCTGGACAGACTCAAAAAATGTTTAAGAAAGGGCCTGGGGTGGTTATCCTTTAAAAAGTCTTCCTATAAATGTTATTTTTTTTTTTTGGCTGGCACCTAGTAACCTGATTTGGAGAGAGTGTCTGCCATTTAGAAGTTTGAAGACTTACTGTGTTTAAACTGTGAAATATGTATTGTACTAAGTACCTTTGTTACATTTGTGCTGCATTTGTTTAAGTATGTAAAGATGTGTTTATAGCATTTGTTTAATTATGTAGAGATGTGTTGCTGTTTTACTTTGCCTGCCTAAGGTACCTGCTTGGTCTAATAAAAAGCTGAATGGTCAGTAGTGAGGGAGGAAGTATAGCTGGAACTTCCTGGCGGGGAGAGTAAGTAGGGGAGGAATTGAGGCTTGGGGAAAAAGGAAGAAATAAAAGGAGATGCCAGGGAGAACAGAAAAGTAAGACATACAGAATGAAAGAAAGGTAAAAGGCCCCACAGCAAAATGTAGATGAATAGAAACAGGGTAAATTAAGTTGAAAGAGCTAGTGGGACAAGCCTAAGCTAATTCATAATTAATAATAAACCTCCATGTCTTTATTTGGGGAAGCTAGTTGGTGACCCAAAGAAAATTCCAAGTACACACTTTTCTTTCTGGGAGGCTGGTATTTTTATATGTGCCTGGTAGAGGGTTGCTATATGATCTGCTACCTATGGAAATCTTGGGCACAATCTCCAACGAGCTTCCCTGCTGAACAGCTCCCATGCCATTCTAACTAGAGGTATTATGTGTTTTCCTACCTTGTTTTGCTTAGCTTATGCCTGGTTTTCCTCCACATGTTGCCTCCTTGTACATTTTCTCTCTACTGATTTTGTTCATATCTTTTTACCATAATACCTTAAAGGATGAGTGCAATTGTATTCTCTATCCTGTGAGGTCTCTTTTAGCCAAGCATTAGAAAACTCCAGAGCTGATTCAGGTTACATCAGGGTATCAGTGGTTATGCAGGAACAAAATAAAATAAAATAAAATGTAAAAAATAAAAAAACCTTCCTAAGTTCTCAGAAGCATTCCTGTGAAAATAAGAGACTGTCAAGGAGTTCATCCGTGGGCTCTTCCGTGCTTCTCCCTTGAACACAACAACTAAAGCTAGTTCTTGTAAAACAAGTGTTTGTAAATGTGCCTTGTTCACCAGTAAGAGGAAAATGGCCTCTAGATTGAGTTATTAAACAAGACTGAGTTTTGTGTTTAAATTAGTTCAGAAATGTTAAATATGAATGCATGATCAAATGTACACAGTCAAATGAAGTAAAAAGGATGCAAAAGTTGCAACATGAAATTTCTTTTTCTCTTTTTTCTTCTTGCCAGAAAGAACTGGTAAGTGTTTGAGGAGATAGAAATGATTACCTTGTTTTAGTGTTACTCAATGTAATTATGCATTGAAACATCCCGTGACATTCCATAAATATATGTAATTCTTGGTGTCAGTGTTTTTATGAGTAAAAAAAGGGTCTTTAAAGCCATCTAGCCACATTATGTTCTTTACAGGGCACTTTGCATGCTCCTCTGTTGACCCCTATAGCAGGGAGTGGTTAGATGGAAGCCCCACCTTTCTCTCTCCCCAGACCCTGCCCCCTCAGAAAGCCCACCAAGAGTTAGCCCCTCCCGAGGGCTGCTCAAGACCATGCCTACGGCTATTTAAGACCTGGTCTATAGATCTGCCTTGCATGCCCTGCGTCTGTCTGTTCGCTGCCTTTCTGAGGACCACCCGGGAGTGCTCTGCTTTGCATTGCCCTGTTTATTAAATCTGGACTTCATCTGATTTGACTTATTGCATCAGCAGCAAAGGAATTCAGAAACCAGGGGCCCAAACTTAACAGGGGGCACTAAGGGAGATGGCAGGCCATGGCCATAGAGAGGGCCTTCATTTATTTGTAGTTTCTGCTATTCATCCTTCCTACAGTTCCCCTGTCTGAGCAGGGGCAACTGTAGGAGGTCCTTCTGTTTATGTGTTGCTTTCATTGGTTAATCAATAGAGAAACTGCTTGGCCTGACAGAGCAGAACTTAGGTAGGTGGAGAAGACAGAACTGAATTCTGCGAAGAAGGAAGCAGAGTTAGAGAGCTGCCATGGAGCCGCCAGGTCAGAAATGCTGAATCTTCCCAGTAAGCCACGGCCTCATGGTGATATACAGATTATTAGAAATGATTTAAATCAAGATGTGAGAGTTAGCCAGTAAGAAGTTAGAGCTAATGGCCAGGCAGTGTTTAAATGAATACAGTTTCTGTGTGATTATTTCAGGTGTAAGATAGTTGGGTGGCCAGGACAAAAAGCAGGCCCAGCATCCATCAACAGGCAACTAGTTCCTTTCTACTTATGTGGAGTCTCTTGTAGCAGTATCATTGCATCCCGAGGTCCTCTTCTTGATGAAGCTGGGCTGCAGCTTCCTAGGTTCCTGTAACTCCCTTCTCTCTTCCTTTGCTGCCCATCTCCTAAAGGTGGGACCAGCTTCAGTGATATCCCTTGTTCTTCAGAGCTCCCTGCTTCTCCTGGCTTTTTAATACCTGTGTAATGCAGTTTCTTTTTTTTAAAATCCATTTGTTGAAATGTGTCATGTGTATTTCTGTTAGATTTATTCCTTCTGTGTTTTAATTTTTTTAGATGTGAAATGGAGATGATGATGAACAAGATGGTGATAACACTTGATTTGGTTATGCAGATTAAATTAGTTAATACAGGTAGGTTCTTAGAACATATGTTTACATAAATATGTGTAATTTTTGGTTAAAGTAAAACACACATACACATTCATATTATATATATCATGCCATATATATATACACATATATAACATACATACATACACATATATATGTACATATACACATACATACTGTTATTATTGTTAACTCTATTTACCACCCTTCTCTCCTCCCTAAGGAACAAATGCATGGTCTAGGTAAATTTACAGGGGACTTTTACTAAAGATATAAAGTGCAATGTTATATCTTCTAAACATGGAAAAAGAGGAGGAATTCCTAAATAATTTTATTTTGTGATGCTAAAAACATTATAGCACAGCTTAAGAAATAGTTTACAAAAATTATATTATTATCTTACATCAAAAAATCAAGATAAAGCTGGACAGTCATGGCACATGCCTTGAATCCCAGTGCTCTGGAGGCAGAGGTAGAGGAAGGCGGATCTCTGAGTTTGAGGCCAGCCTGGTCTACAGAAACTCTGTCTCTAAAAACAAAACAAAACAAACATCCAGATAGAACAACCTAGTAAGGCATGAACAATGAAAACACGATAGCACAGTAAAGGGTAAGTACCGTGACTAAGTCAGAAATTCACGTTTGTCTGAAGTCATGGCTTCATCATTAGGAATTCTAGGAATGCAATCGCCATATTAATAGGTGTAATTGAATTTCAGAGACCCAGAGCTTATTGAATCTGCAGTTTCTCTTTTCTATTTATATTTACTCCCCTGGATCCAAGTTATCTGGACTTCAAATACTATTCTGACCTGTTTTTACAGTTCTCAAGTGAAGAGGATATTAGGGCCAGCAGAATGTTGCCAGAAATGGTATTTGGCATGCAGGCCTTGCAATGTGAGTTTGATTCCAAGGACCCATGCAAAGTTGGATACAGGATATTATCTTCTCACCTGAAACATATACATACATTAGCATGCACACACAATAATTGGAAATTTGAAAAGAATTTTAAAAATATTATCAGCATTGTATAAAACCAAAGATGAGCAAGCAAAATCACCAGAGCTAGAGACTGCTGTGTGTGAATCAATGACCTGAAATATTTACTGCTCACCTTCTTACTAAAAAGGATTGGCTGTCACTGGGTTCAATATAGTTGTGTTTGGAATAGACTGACTTAATTTTAAAATGTTCTTTTGAATGTAACACATATTCATAAATGTGCACACATTTCCAATACTCCACAGACTTCACAAAATGATTCCAGCTATTTAAACAGCACCCAGATAAATGGTATAATTTGTCTCCACTCTCTTCTTGGTTCTTGCAAATGCATATCCACATTTTCACGCTGCCACAGTCTTTAGGCACTTTTTACAAATGTGATTCTCATATTCTTAATCAACCTTGATTAATATTTTTGCCCACCAGAAAGAAAAGCATCTTAACTTTATTATTGTCTTGCCCAATCTCTTTGAACGACTTGAAAACTTTAACAGAAAAGAGAATTCAAAACTATAAGTCAAGCAACATGAAACTAACAGAATTGTGTAGGATGGATGCAGTGGGTTTTTTTTCTCCCTAAGCAGACAGAACATAACAGTGAGAAATAACATAGTACTTCACTTTAAATAGCTTAGAGAGAATGACACTTTGTGTCTTCAAGGTAGCATGCACACAATGGAATGGGCAAGTTGCTATGGAAACAAATGAATGACAGGAAAAACAGTCACATAAATTTGTATAATTTATGGGTTTCTGAGAATTTTCAGTTCTAAGTTTATAATACACAGAACTTTTTTACCAATAGGGCATTTATCTTTCTTGGTAAACATATTTTTTTTGTCTGTATATGCAGCAATACTTCTATTGATTGAATTACTTTGAAAAGCCTACCTGAATGATTAGAAATCTGCGAGGCTTTTAATTGTTAATTATATTTGCTTTTTTAATTTGCTTTTTTGTTGTGTGTGTGTGTCTGAGAGGAGGTCTCATTATGTAGCTCAAGATGCCCTTGACCTTGTGATCCTCCCACCCCAGGCTCCCACTTTACTTACTTACAAAGTCAATACAATACCACTAACAATTTAAATTCTTAGAAATTTAGCAGTGATAGATAATAAGTGGAGAAACGAGGAAATACAAATACTAGTCCAGAAACTAATAATTAAGATGCCAGTTTTTGACTCCAAAATGGATATGAAATCGGTCTAGAAGCAATGGTAGGAATGTGTGTTCTGATGGAAGGAATATTTTCTTGTGTTTTTTCAAAAGAAAAACAAACATCAGTGTTTCACTAAGCATTTATTTGAAGCCTTCTCTGGTCACAGCATTCTTCTACTAGGTAGAGGCCAGACAATAGAACCTTCTGAGCAAAATCCCTGTTCTTACCACAGAATAGACAAGTGATAACCCCCCACATTAACCAGTAGTAAGTTTCTAATGAGAATCAAGCAGAAGGATTGTTTACTAGTGAGTGCTTGGGAAAGTCCTCTTGGGGGTCTGAATCCTGCTTGACATGAAGGAGGTAGGTGTGTGATGGTTGCAGGAATACCCAGGTGAAAACAGAACCCAGGCAGACTCTAGCATAGAAATGATCTTCTTCTCTTCTAAGAATTAGGAGATGCATTTTTTATTCAGTACCCAAGTCCATGTGCACATCAGATCACCATACTGTTCATTTTGAGTCAAGTATTCAAAGGGAAGAAGAATGTTGCCTTTGGCCTTTTTCTGTAGCCATGGCCTTGATTCTTCGAAATCTTTTGCTATCAGACAGAAATCAGGTTCACAGCAGTGTCTTTTGCCCCCTCCTGGTCTCCTAGCTCTTCTTCCTACATTTATTTCCTCCCTCCGCCCTCTACCCTCTTCTCTTCCTCTCCCATCCTTTCAGATTCCCCTCTAGCCACAAGCATCTGTGATGTGCCCTGGGTGTGCATACACATGACACAGTCACCGTGAAGGATGTTTAAAGCCAACAGACCCATCCATTGGAGTTCACAAAGAACAGGTGGTCCTCAGCCAACAAACTCAAATGCACAGCTTGCTTCAGCCTTGGCTAATTTTTCTGAAGCAGAATTGAAAAGTTCCAGATTTCCAAATTTAAAAACACAATAACCTCTTATGTTTGTTTCACTTAATATAGCAAATGTCTCATTTGTGAGATCAACATGTTTGGCGTGTGCACCAAGAGGTGGGAGTGTGGGGGAAAGTGTTATGCCAACAGTGAGGGAAAACTAAACTTTGTTCTTTGTGCATGAAAATAATGACTAATTCCTTTACACCAGGGCTGTCCTCTGGGATACTAGTTTTGAAAACTCAACTCACTGGTGGGGAATAAATAGACATGTAAATAAAGCTACAGGATAAAAAGCACAACGTGGATTATATGCTAGGGCAGAATATAAAAACCTCCTACAGTACACAGCAAATCCAGGATGGAATATATTTTGGAGCATTTTGACAATTACATAGGGAAGAATTGCTTTCTATTTTACTTCTCCAGATTACAAAAGATTACAACTGTTGGGGCAGGGGCTATGATTTCACTGGTAGAGTGCTTGCATGCACTGGGTTTGATCTGTTACATGTTACCTGTTACATGAGACCAAAAGTCTAAATAAGGGCCTAGAGAGAACACTAAAAAACATTATTGCTCTTGCAGAAGACTAGAGTTTGGTTCCTGCCATCCACTTTGGGCCTCTCACAACTGCTTATAATTTCAGTTCCAGGGCATCTGCCATCTGACACCCTCTTCTGTCCTCTGTGGGCACCTGAATGTGCCTGATACATATAGGACAAGCAGACACACACACACACACACACACACACACACACACACACACGCACACAAATAAAATATAGTTTTAATTTAAATAAATAATTTCATTTGTTAGATGAGTCAGTACCATTTAGATACTACTATTATTACTATTCCAATTGGTTTTTATTTTAAACATAATTCTTTATTGATTTTTCAGATATTTCACAACATGCACTCCAGTCCTACTCACCCCCCAGTCCCTCCATATCTGCCCCTCCACCTGCAGTATGCCTCCCCAAATTAATTAAAAACAAAACAAACAAATAAGCAAACAAAAACCTCACCTCTCTCCTCCATCTTTTCAATACCTCTTTATTCATCAAAACTCCGTTTGGATATCCTGTTGTTACCCCGAGTCATGAAGATCCTACTGTTATTGTTCTGTAGGACCAGTCCATTTGTGCACTCAAGCAGGTCATAGATGGGGCAGCTATTAGGGTGGGCCAATCCAAGGCCCAGGATGTGGGTCTGGGTGGTAGCTGAGCTTGTCGTATACCAATTGTTTTAATTAATGCTGTTTGTGTGACTTCATTAGAAATATTATGGGGCTGGGAAGTCCTTCTGTCTATGTGTTGCTTTTATTTGGTTAATAAAGAAGCTGCTTTCAGCTAATAGCTTAACAGAGTAAAACCAGGCTGAAAGAGATATATAGAGAGAGTAGGTAGAGTCAGTGAGACACCATGGAGCCTCCAGTGGGGAAAGATGTAATCCACCAACTAGAACCTTGCTTGTAAGCCACAGCCACATGGCGATACATAGATTAATAGAAATGGGTTAACCAAAGATATAAGAGCTAGTTAGTAATGTGCTTAAGTGATTGGCCAAGCAGTGATTTAAATAATATAGTTTCTGAGTGATTATTTCTGGTCTGGGCAGCTGGGAGCAAACAAGCAGCCTCCCCCAGCAGATTGGCATTCCAACATGTGCTAGCTAAATCCACCTAAAACCTGAGAGGGCTTAGAAAGGAATTCTAGACACTAAAAACCAAAATTTAGCTGCATTTTTTTTCTCAGGAGGTCTCTGTTTGCTAGAAGCAAGCAGAGGCACAATTCTTTATGAGAAGGCTTCTTGACTTAGTGCAAAAACTGCACGACTCCTTTAAGAAGGCTTTGTGGTACTACAGCATGAAAGGCTCTAACTGGTATGGGAGGTCTGGATACTGAGCACTTAAATGAGATCTGTGAGCAGAGTGCTACAACTTCCTTAATGGCAGCATAGACCTGCTGTGTACCTAAAAATGGGGCAATGAACATGGCTCTCAGAGGCAGCAAACATGCCTCTACCATGTTGGACTGGGCAGAGCAAGCAAGCAGGGCCATGTTGGCCATAGCCACCCCTACTTAGCATTTAAAAGGGGGGGCACTTCTGGTCAGAAAATTATTACAGATACACAATAAAGATAGATTCAGATAAAAAGGACCTCTAAATGGGTCACAGTGTTAGATAAATGTACGTAGATTTGGGAGAGAAAAGAAAAAATATAGACAGTTATAAAAAGAAGTAAATATTTTTTAAAAAATAAAAAAGTCTTTAAAGAGATAGAGAAAAGTCATAGATTAAAGGGGTAAAGAAAAATAAGCCACCTAAAGATGGAATATATACAGAGTCTGGAATATATATATATATATATATATATATATATATATATATATATATATATATATATAATTGTGTTTTCTTTGAATTTTTTGACTGTGAATGAGCTAAATACAGAGAGACATTTCATTGTACAGGTTGATAAACTAAACCAACATATATTTTAGAGGTATCTTGACTTCAGAATTTGGGTCTAAGGATATGTTTCTTTGGAAAAGAGGTTCTCCTTTTGTTTCCACAGAATATGAGAACCTATTGATTTCTTCCAGACTAATGTGGTTTGATAGACCAAGACCCCCCTAAAGGTCACAGTAAATACCTCCCAAAATTACTTCACCCAACAAAAGGCAGAAAGCAGTTTGGAGAGAACTATGCCCAAATTTCCTAAATGATTGCTTATAAATGTTTGTTTACATTTAAAGGGGGCTATGCTATGGAGATGGATACTTGGCACTGGTATGGGTATGTATATTTCTGCTCTTGATTAAGGTATTGTGATTGTGCAGATCATTTAAAAATGTAATGTATAATTAAGAAATATAGGTTAATAGATAATCATCTATAATAGTCAAGCTTGTAGTCATGATAGTTAGGTTTTCTAGATATATAGAAATATATTTCAGTTATGTAAATAATCTTCAGAACTTTCAAAGATTATGGAATATGGCATTTAAAATGTTTTAAGAGATTAAGGATTTTTAATGACAGTGAAACACATCTGCTCCTGGCAGCATCAATCTACTTCAAGAGGATGATGGGTATTGAAGATGCTCCTTATGGAGTTTATGAGCCATTTTGACAAGAAACTGCTCTTGCCTGAATTGTTTGACTGGACCTGCAGGACCCATAGAAAAAAGACCTCTGAACTTGTCTAAAGGTGAGATGGTTCTTTGGGGTTCCTGCTTCATGAAAGAGTCTGCCAGACATTCTGCAGGACACAGAAGAAAGCAACTGGTGGATTTTGCCATTAAAAGGCAGAACAGATCTTCAAATTTCTTGCGTCATAGAAAAGTCTGCTGGATACTATGGGCCTGTAGGCTAAAGATAGGTGCCCATAATGTTACAGAACAACTTTGGGTGACTGTCCAGGGAGCAAGATGTCTCTGTCAATTCTAGAGTTTTGGAAGTTGCTTACAATGCACTTCCTGCTAACTTAGGTAATAGTATATCCTCCTGGAGTCTTTGATGGAGTTGAAGAATAGATAGTTATAATTATAGTTCTCCTTAGGTATGATAAAAAATAAAGTAGATATAAATATTGTAACTATAATTCTTGCTTGATACCTGTCTTTTATATGTAATTTGCTATGTTAAAGCTAAAGCCTTCCTTTTTATTTAAACAGCAGAGGGGAAATGGTGTGGGAAGTCCTTCTGTCTATATGTTGCTTTTATTGGTTAATAAAGAAGCTGCTTTTAGCCAATAACTTAACAGAGTAAAGCCAGGTTGAAAGAGATATATAGAGAGACTAGGCAGAGTCAGTGAGACACCATGGAGTGTTCAGTGGGGAAAGATCCGATCCACCAGCCAGAACCTTGGGTAAGCCACAGCCACATGGCGATACACAGATTAATAGAAATGGGTTAACGAAAGCTATAAGAACTAGCTAGCAATACGCTTAAGATATTGGCCAAGCAGTGATTAAATAATATAGTTTCTGAGTGATTATTTCTGGTCTGGGCAGCTGGAAATGAGCAAGCATCCTCCCCCAACAGGCTGGGACTGATGAGATACCTTAGTGGTTAAGAGCACAAGCTGCTCTTGCAGAGAACTGGAGTTCAGTTCCCAGTACCCATATTAGGTAGCTCCAGGGGATCCAATGGCCTCCATGTGTGCCTGCATGTGTCTACACACACACACACACACACACACACACACACACACACACGCATAAATAAAAAATAAAGTATTTAAAATTTTTTAAATTTATGGAGCTAAAATATTTACAGAGCTAATGAGTCAACTGAGACTAACCAAATTCATAATAGCCAATGAGAAGCATGTATAGTTTATTTATTACACACATAACTTAAATATAGTTATATTGTACTTCATTATAATTAGTAAGAAAATATAAACTTCTTTTTTCCCTAAGGACTAATGGAGCCTTTAGCTTTTCTTTGTCAGAAAAAGGGCCCTGCTTTGGGCTTTCCCTCATTTTTCTCTTCTCTTCTCTGTTGGTCCACCACACACCAGTTACTCTGAAAAAGCTGCCTCAGTGCATTAGATAGTGTAAGACCACGTGGGAGAAATCTTAGTCTGTGCTTCTCCTTTCATTATGTGCCTTTAGACTCTGGAGCCATCTGTTTCCAGATTACAGTGAAAGGAAGAAAATGGAGGCATATTGTCTTACAACCATGTTGAGTAGAAGGTGGCAACAACATTGTGGAACAGTTAACTCCTGACTCCTCTTAGATGCAAAGGAAAAGAAAAGTTGGTTCCCGAGGGGTGCTGTTTCTTAAGTCATCTATGGTAAAGAGCTGATACTTCCTGAGTAACTTATCACAGACCAATATTTTCAAAATGCAGGTAAAATTTATTCTATGTAAAAATGAATTTGAAAACATACAAAAGACAAGTTTTGCTTTTAGGGTTTTGGTATGTAGCTCTGGCTGGCCAGGAACTCACTATATGCTCTAGGCTGTTCTCAAATTCCTAGAGATCCTACTGCCTCTGCTTCCCCCATGCTGGGATTAAAGTAATGTGCTACTGTGCCTGGCTACAAATTCTATTTTTATTTAAAATTTAATGGATAAAACTACTTCATAAAAATTCTCTATATTCCTTAGGCCCTCAAACTTTGTATGACCATGCTCATTTTTGTCATGAACACCAGTGAAAAGTTTGTAGCTGAGTACTGGTCCGTGGCACATACTCTAAGTAGCTAAGTAGCATTGCCTTACATGGTTGAAAGGAATTGTTTATCTTATAGGTGGTATCTCTGGCTTGCTCTGATAGCACTTACATACTTTTTTCATCACAGTTAGATATACTTACTTGTCTGACATTTATCTTTCTTATTTTTTAGATGTTGAGCTCTGGAAGGGCAGAGATCATGGGTTCTGTTTATGGTCAGGTCCTCAGCAAGTTGTGTGCTTGGCGTGCAGTTAGAGGTTAGCAACTACATGCCAAAACTCTTCTTCCAGTCTGCTCCTGGAACAGTCCTGAAGAAACTATGTTTACATAGACTGAATGACATTAATTTATTTAACAAAAACTCTGTTGCTTTCTTCTTTGACTAAAAGATTTCCTATGTCATGTATACTGAAGACTCAGGTTGTATATCTCCATAATGCAGAAAAGAGGGATTTCCTTGGAACAATGGACCTAATGAAATGATAGGCAGATGACTGCCATTTAGATGGTGGCATTGGTTATAGCAAGAGTAAAGGCAATCATTGTCTCCACCCTGTTCAGAGAAAGAATAATTTAGTAACAAAAAATTAAAGAAATATTTTGCCATGGAAGTAAAGTACTGAGGGAAAAAATACAAAGATTTATTTTGTACTCTTAACTGATGAGATCAGAAGCAAGAGAAGCTGGGGTAATGATCACTGAAGATAGGCAGCCATGGAGAGAGTGGGTACTGAGTTCTGAGAGGATAAACAGGGATTGTCAACTGTCAAATTCAGAAATGGCCCCAATAGTGAAGCAAGCACCTGATATAAGATTTCAGGTGATTGTTTGTAATTTTTTCCCAATAGTTAGAAACACGATGACTTCTAAGGAAAGAAGCTGAGTGGGTTAGTTTCTATTTTGTTTCCCAGAGTCTTAAGGATCCAGTTCGACATGTAGAAAGGAGCACTCGCTCAACACGTATACATGATAAAAGCAGCATGTTAAAAGCATGCTTGTGTCAGGTACCTGAGAGTTAGCTCTGTTTCCTCATTAACCCCACAATACTCCTACAAGGTAGAATGTGTGATACTCACTAGTCCTTAAGTGAGAAAATGGACCCATATGAAGGTCAGCAGTTTTTAGATGTCCCAGAACTTTAAAGTGTAAGAAGATTTATCAATGGATTAATAACTTCTCTTTAAATATCTAAGTTATATATATTTATCTTGTGTGTATATGTGGATGGTATATATATGCACATGCCCTGCTCCACTTGTGGAAGTCGAGAACAATTTGTGGGAGTTGGTTCTTTACTTCTGCTATGTGGGTCGTGCGGATTGAACTAATGCAGTCAGGCTAGGCAGTAAGCACCTATACCCACTGAGCCGTCATATTGCCCTCATAATTTCACATTTTAATAGTAAATCTGATCACACCAAAATTAATCCTCCCTCTATGCAAGCCTTACATATTTCTTGATTTTACAAAGAACAATATGTTCTGTAAGCAAGGTTTTCCCCTGAAATTTCCAGGTTCTGCTGTGTTAGACTATCTCATATGAAAATGATCCCCATAGGAAGTAGCACAATTAGGAGGTACAGTGTTGTTGGAGTGGGTGTGGTCTTATTGGAGGAAGTATGCTACTGTGGAGGTAGGATTTGAAGTCTCATAGATATTCAAGATGCCACTCAGTGTCACAGCGTTAGAAACTCTAAGGCATTACCATCCCTGACTTCAAACTCTATTACAGAGCTACAGTAATGAAAACAGCTTGGTATTGGCATAAAAACAGAGATGTTGACCAATGGAATCGAATCGAAGATCCGGATATTAATCCACAAACATATGAACACCTCATATTTGACAAAGAGGCTAAAATTATACAATGGAAGAATGAAAGCATCTTCAACAAA
>PVIU01005676.1:92246-110599 GCA_004026605.1 Ondatra zibethicus | reverse complement strand
CACACACACACACACACACACACACACCAGAGCCACAAGGTAAAGAAAATCAGACCACAAGGGATACAATAGAGTGTGTCCAGAGGGCCAACCTTAAGGAGCCCTGCAGGGCAGAGCAGGCCAGAGAGAAGGAAAGGTCAAGTATGTGGCAGAATAGGGAAGCCTTCCGGGAATCGCTCATACTCACAGAGACAGGTTTTCAACAGAAATATTTTCGGGGGGGGGTGGGCAGCTCTTAAAAGTGTGGCTTTCTGGGTAGAGAGCAGGCTGGGAGTAAACCTCAGCAGAAGATTGCTAATGTATGTGTCCAGATGGGAGCCAGCTACTGTGCAGGGCGTGCCACACTGTACAGGCAGTAGGTCCCTGGCAAGCAGGAGTCCGACACACAACAGCCCCCTCTGGTGGGTCTTAGAGAACCAGGCAGGGGCGAGGGCACCTCTGACACCAGCTATCCACCCTGCTCCATAGAAGCTGACACATGGAGCAGGTTGGTAGGGAACAGAAGCACAGACCATCTCCACAGACAGCTCACAATGTAGACAGGTAACCCACTGAACATTTCAGAAAGCTGCCATTGAGAAGCCAATCTACCAGCTCAGATGACCATGGAGGTACAAGTTTGGAGACTGAGCTGGGACCATGTTCAGGAAAAGGGCAGTTAGGGTGGCCATTGAGTCTATGTGAGTCTATGATGTGCCACAACCTTGAAGGCAAGGACTGCACACCCATTTTACATGGGAGGAAACTGAGGCTCAGAGAAGTATGTAAAGCAGTGGTTCTCAACTGGTGGATTGCAACCCTGTTGGAGGTTGAATGACCCTTTCACAGGGGTTGCATATCAGATATCTACATAACGATCCACAATAGCAGCAAAATTACAGTTACAAAGTAGCAATAAAAATAATGTTATGGTTGGGGTCACCACAGCATGAAGAACTGTAGTAAAGGGTGGCAGCATTAGAAAGGTCGAGAACCAGTGCTCTAAAGATTCAGGAATCTGTCAGTGAACCAAAGTCTGTCCTTGAGTTCTTAACTGCTGTCCTGCCAGCCTCACGACAGGCAGGACCACCCATGAGACAGTGCGGAGGCTCTCAGAGATCCTACTGTCCTTAGACCCTAGGCAAGGTCCGCATTTATGCGAACCTAGCTGCTGTGCATAAATAGGTTTGTGAAGTGAAGCTCAGAGTAGCTGCAGAGCAGACCAACAGCAGAGCAAAGTCAGGGCCCAAGTCCTCCTGCCCTTAAGTCCAGGTCTTGTTCAGGGCCACAACACCAACCTGACCCTGGTGCCCAGTCTCTGTCCAGCCTCCTGACCTCTTTGGAGAGTTTTATATCTCTCTCTGTGGTCACTCTGTAAGGCTGGCTCGCAGTTGGCCATTATCTGTGAGAATGGCAGGAAGACCTCCTAGGGCTGCTGGGGACAGGAAGCAGCTTAGTAACTAACAGATAATTCCTGTGTGCCAGGAACTGAGGGAGCACCAAGAGATGTCAGCCTCATAGGTGAGGTCCAGAGAGGTGCGTTCAGGTCACAAGACATGCTAGAGACAGTGGACAGAATTTGGACAAGTATCTAAATCTTGGCCTCCTTGGTCAGATGCTTTCCTATCTGCTTCAGGCCTGTAGAGGGTGGGCAGGGCTGGGCTGGCCCAGTAGGACAATGTGTCTCCAGGCCTCCACATGCCTAAACACACAACACTGTTCTCTCTCTCTCTCTCTCTCTCCCTCTCTCACTTTCCCTCTCTCTCCCTCTCTCCCTTTCTCTCTCTTTTCTTTTTTCTTTTTGTTTTGGGACAGAGTCTCTCTACATAGCCCTGGCTGTCCTGGAACTTACTCTGTAGACCATGCTGGCCTCAAACTCACAGAGATCCACCTGTTTCTGTCCTCTACACTCTGGGATTGAGGGTGTGCACCACCACAGCTGCCCCCACCCTGTTTTCATTCCACTTTTGCTTCTCCAAGGACAGGTACCCGTCTGTGCCACTCTAGTGTGTCTTCAGTACCTAGTATAGCACTTGGCACAGCAAAATGTGCTCTGGGTCTGTTGAATGTCACTGATACCCCCACCCTCCAGTCTTAATGTCAGCAATGGCAGATTTGCTAGCGAACCCAGATGGGCAGAGACGCCAGGCTCTGGTCTTGAGCACCACAGCCAGAACCCAGAGGAGCCACAGGTACCTACTGCCAGCCCAAGTCCCTCCTTCCTTCCTCATCCTGGCAAGGGCTTGGGTGGAGCAGGGGTCAGCACCTCATGTCCCACCACCTCTAGACTGACTTTTAGGATGAAACCAACCAACAAGGTAGGCTTGGGCCAATGAACTGCCTCAGCCCCGCCTCCTTCAGAAGGCCCCTCCAAATTCAGCTCAGCCCTTTCTGGGCTCCTGTAGCTCCAAGGTACAGACTGGAAGGAGCCAAACAGTCCTTTGGTGTTTCCTGTAGCCCTGGGACCTGATGGAGCTCTCCGGTGCTATTCATGAGTCACCCCAGAAGTTCTCCAGCCAGCAAGAAGCATCTCCACCTGGCAGAAATCTTATCACTCAAAGGTCTAGGAAACAGTCCATTTTACCCCCACTTTATAGGTGATAAGACTGAGGCTCAGAGAAGAACTTGCCTTAGGTTACAACAGTATTACAAACAAATGGACACCACAGCCAGAAAGTTGCATGAGCCTGAAGCCAGAAGCTTTTATCTGAACAAGGTAAGGTGTTAGGCAGAGGAAGGGAAAATGTGACCAGGATGATCACCAGGTGATACAGGTCCCTATAGACAGGAGCTATCAGTGTGGCATGCCCACACTAAGCAGGTCACACTTGGTGTTCGTGAGACGGGTACAGGTATAATTCCCATTTAACAGGAAAATTAAAGCACAGGAAAGTTACTTAACTTCAGTAATTAAGGGGGAGAGCAGAACTCAGCATGGGCCTGGCTCTGGCCCCCATACTGCTATCTAGCCCTGCAGCTACTCTGAGGCATGGCTCACCGATACCTTTAACCCCATGATAAATATAGCATTCAACCTCATTTTGGGGTATCCTTGTTCAAGGTTATCCCACAGTGCTGCCTCCAGCAACCCCAGGGGTATGGCCATAGGACTCTCTCAGGACACCTAGGCAGGTGGACAGTCCTCTCTCAGTCTTCAGGGCAGTCTCCCAGGATTTGGAATCAGGAGGCAGGCTGGTCTCCTGCCTCCCCGTGTGACCACAGACCCCTTCCTCTTTCTGAGCCATCATTCTGCTCTGTCAAACAAAGGCTCCCATGAAACCAAATCTCCCTCTGTCCCCTCCCCAACAACTGTCACATGAATCTAAACGGGTGAGATAGTCTCTTCCCATGGGTAGTTTCATTTTAACAGGTGGCTCTGGTAACCGAAAGACACTAAGAACCCAAGTAAGTACACCTGCTCAAAACAAGAAATGAGGGTGACCAGGTGGAATCCAGGAAGCACCCATTGCAATCTCCGGAAGGAAGCACACACTTTAGAACCAGGCACTTTAGCAGAAACCATGGGGGGAGGGGTGTAGATTTTCCCCAACACCCCATAACAGCGGTTTCTCTGTCCCAGATTATTGAAGACAACTGAGTTTCAGAGCCTGCTTACTTGAGGACTTGATGCTGCCAAGCTGAGAGGCTTTCTACCCTGGTCTGTCTGGAGGCCAAGGCCAAGGCACTGATGCTAAGTCCTTACTCTGTAACATCACTGCACTCCCCTTTTTTGTCTCACAAAAGAAAAACTACTAATTAGAAAAGCCGTCAACAGCATGTACTTCAGTTTTAGGCCAGTCTGACTTGCAGCCCGGCTATGCTGCTTTTCGGTCATGCTACTTTGGCAAGTTCCTTTGCCTATCTGAGTCAGTTTCCTCCTAAGTAAATGAAGATAACAGGACCTATCCCGGGAGGCTGCTGTGAACAAAACGTGACTCAATTCATACAAAGCAGCTAGAACCGCACTCGGTACAGACAAACATCCAAGTGTCAGAGAGAAAAGGTGCCCGGGGATCATGCCACACATAAGCCTTCACAGGAGGAAAGGCTGGCTTTCAAACAGTCTTCCCAACCTGGGCCAGTTCCCTCAAAGTCTAAGACGTGAGATGCACAGATAGTGCAGCTTTGAGCAAACTTCTTCTCCCCTCTAGTCCTCAGACCACTCCACTTGCAAATGGGATGCTGACGGCTGCCTGTTCAGTCATTCAGGATTCTGTGTACGAAGCCGCTAAAGGTTCCCAGTACTCAAGACTGCATCACAGCCAGAGGCACGAGGTCAGTGCGGAACTTTAACGCATAGTGACAACTGGAGCCATGGAATTTTCTAGCCCTGCTTCAGTGATAAGGATCACTGGTGTACACACACACACACACACACACACACACACACACACACACACACATTCACCTTCTTCATTGCCCAGCAATTTTAAGAAGCAAGCACTCAATCAAAGCAGGTAGCAGGTGTCTAGGTTCTTGCTCCTCCGGGTAGGCTGATGGACCAGCAGTGTTACATCGCTTGGGGGTAAGACAACAGTATCTCAACCCCACCCCAACCTCCTCAGTCTCAGCCTGCAGTTAAAGTCAGACTACCTCTAAATCTGGAAGGGAAAGCTGAGATACATCTCAGGAAGAAAAGCTTGCACACAAGTGTGTGGCTCTGAGTTCAAATCCACAGAGCCCACGCAAAAGCCAGGCATGGTAACTCACATGTACAATCCCTATTACTCCTCTTATGAAATGTGAGACAGAGACTGGAGAATGCCTGGAAACTCCTGGGGCAGCTAAGCCTGGTGTCCCAGAGAGGAACAAGCCGGAGGGCGGAAACTGACACTAAAGGTTATTCTCTGACCTCCACGCGCAGGCCTTACATGTATGCACACTTACATATCTACAAAACAAAAACTCTGGAAGGTATCGTCGGCTCACCTTGAAGTTGCCCAAGCCCCTAGGTTCCAGCTGGTGGTGGGCATAAGAAACCAAAGACCCCAGCAAAGGCCCTGGCTCAGGTGAGATGCCATCTCATCCCCAAGGCATTTGCAGAGCTCACCCAGGGGAAGACAGGCGCATGGAATTTCTGGCTTTTATGTTGTTTTCTCATCCCAAACAAGGTCTTGCTATATAGTTCAGGCCTGGAATAAAAGAATCCTCAGCCTTCCAAATGCTAGGAATTACAGGTGTGTACCATGGTGCCTGGCATAGGAGATGGGATTTTGAAGCTAGCCCTCAATGTGGGCTCTTCTCCCAGCTTGGCTATGCCCTAGTCAAGCTCTCTGCACCCGTTTCCCCCATCTGCATGTGGAGATGGTTCTGGCTACCTCGCAAGGTCATTGCCAGGATGGGCTGGCCGTGTGCAGTTATGGTGTGAAGGCTGGGACCCCAGTAAGCTTCAACTGGTACAACTCAATCACACAGGCTGCCCAGATGCTGATCCCAGTCACCTCTTCCCACTTCTGTCAGCTACAGCTACATTCCTCCCTCCCCATGACATGAGACATAGCAGCCAACATGCTACTTTTCCACTCAAGCGTTGCCTCCTAACATCCAGACACCGGTGCGCGTAGACCTAGTAATGAAGCCCTTTCCCTAAGGTGTAGAGTCTGAGGCCAAGGAGGAAATGACCTGCCACCATGAACCAGGTGACAATGCCGGGGATCATAATATACTGGCACTCCCCACAGCGCTGTTACAAGAGGGTAGGTGCTATCGATCTGTCACCTGTCATTCAGCTTCAGTTTCCGTCACTCCCATCAGGAGAGGTGGTTCCCCTGACCAAGGCTGGAGAGAACTCAGACCATCAAAAGAAAAAAAAAAAGGCCTTCAATGACAAGAGGCGCTAAGTATGGTGAAGGACACCAGACAAGATGTGCAGGAGGCATGGGTTGGGCAAGAAGTCTTGCCCTGCCCTTCTACCCTCTAGCTTCTGACGGCAGGGTCAGGGTGAGTTCCCTATGGGAGGAGCAGGCCCACCTACCCTTCCTTCCTCTCCCTCCAGGCACACATATGTTGCACAACATACACACTGGATTCTTACTAATGCCTTTGCGATGCCTGCCATCACCATTCAACATCTGTTTCTTGGAGGGGTAAATCTGAGCCTGGCTGTCTCTGATTCCTCCCCCTGGGTCCTCAGTCCTCACTCTGTTGACCAGTTCAATTTGCCTGGCTGACTAATGGTTCTAGGGCCTCCTTGGACAGAATCCCTGAGGGCTGCAAAGCTGGCCTTAGGGACCTGGACTCTCCCTGACTTTCATTGTTTCCAAGAAGCTACAACTGCAGGCAGAAAGACAAGGGGTACTCCATTAGGGGTCAAGGGCCATGACCTGACCCCAAACAAACCTACTGTGGCCAAAGGCCCAGGGTGTATAGGAATTCCTCCCCAGAGCTCTGTTGCCTCTTTCCCCTTTCTGGCTTGGATCACAACTTTTTCCCACGGGCGCACCCACAAACTCACCCATAAACCTAAGTTACCTGGTGCCCACAAAGCAATCATAACACTGAAGATAAAGCCATTCACCGAACACTTAACAGCTAGAGACCATTCTACTATGGTTCAGACATCAGGTCCCTGCCCAGGCTCGCACAGCTGCGCAGCCCCACCCACTGGGTGCCCATTTGACAGACAGCAGGCTGAGACCCATAGTGGACAGGGCATGGACAGGAGCCGAACCCGAAGGCCAGCCAGAGGCACCTCCAGGTTCTGTACGCTCCCTGCCACATCGTCTCTCGCCTGACATTCCGGAAGCAAGCCATGGCCTGGGCCGAGGGGAGACTCCAGCGGGAGTACTCCTATGCTTCTAAGGGTGAAGACTCCCAGGGCTGGGCCCGGCTAAACCCTGGGACAGCCCGGGGGTACAACCTGGGCGACGGAGCCCCTCCGCGCTCACTTTGGGTTTGTTGAAAGCGGGCGTCTGGGCCATGGTGCCGAGTGTGCACCCCGGTGCCGAAGCTCTTCCCGCCGCCGAAGCTCTCCTGGTCCGCGCTGGCTCGGTGGCAGGGTCGCTTCCCGAGGGCTCAGAGAAGGCAGACCGCCACGCTCTTTTTTACCGGGCTGCCCCGGCCTGTCCCTCCCACTCCCCGCCCACACCAGAGACTCCGCCTTCCGGGGCTCGGGTCCCGCCCTTGGCCCGCCTGCATCCCTGGCGCCCATTTCCCGGAGTTCTGGACCCCAGATCTTCCCGGCGGCTACACCCTAGAAAACTCCGAGGTGAGCCCCCAGAAGGCGTGACCCCAGTCTCCTCGCCAAGCCCTGACCCCTTTCCGGCCCTTTCTTCACCGAGGCTTCCACTGTTGCCTGGGCGCCTACTATATGCAGGCCGGAGCTGGAGGCACCGAGCCCCGAGCCTCGTGGGGCAGGATTCTGCTGGGTAGATCCACTTGTTGCAGAATCCCAAGGCGGGAGTGTGTAATTAGGGAGATTTAGCGGAGTCAACGACGGCTGGAGCTCTCCAGGTGAGGGCAGGTGGGCTGCAAAGGAACATTCGTTATGTGTGTGAGAGACTCCTGGGAGCTAAAACTGTGGCTGGAGACACAGGGGCGGACGGGGAGAGACACAGAGTTCATCTTTCCCTGGGCAGCTACGCTGGAGAAACGTGCCCACGTATGGAGACTATTCAGAATGCTCACATCGACTTAGTGAGGAAACACAGCGGACTGTCTGCTCCACAGAATATTACGCAGCAGTAAAGTGAGTTTCAGCTGCAAAGCCTAGCAGGTGTGCGCAGACGCAATATTGGTCAACTCCTAGGACCCATAAAAACGACACCAAAAATATGCTTGGTTGCTATATGCATCAGTGCGGAGGAATGTAAAGGGAAACATACACTTAAGTCTAAGCACTGTCATTCAAGCGGTGGGACAGGATAAATCTGTGGGAAGACTGGGGCACATGGAAATATCAGTTTAATGATGGTATCCCAGAACTAGACGAGATGCAATTTCCACTTTTCTTCTGTAAATAAACAAACCTATAAATAAGAGGGGGAAGAGTGGGAGGCTGAGGCCAGAAGGCAAGGTGGAAGCTAAATCATGCTATGTGCCACAGTGAGGTTTGCCCTTCCCATGAGCCTGCTGGGAGGTAAGTGACAGTTTGTCAATGGTTTTTCAGTACAGCATCAAACCTTTATTGGGAAAATCCTCCAGCTGCAAAGTCTAGAAACTTGTCCAGGTTGACATCACAGGTGAGCTGGTTAGAAACATACTCTTGGCTGAGGGCAGGGGCTGCTGTATTCTAGCAAGATGTTTAAACAACTTGAGGTGCTTAAACCTTGAAGTGGAGACACTGAGTACCCTGACATGAGGGGACAGCATGAGAGGGGCCCCGGGGAAGATGGTACACCAGGAAGGATCCAGGTGACAGAGTGGGGACAGGTGATAGTCAGATCCATGCTGCATGTAAGCTGCAGAATCCAGATTTGGGGTTGGGTTTCATGTGGGACTGAGGAGTGGGGGAGGGGTGGATTGGAGATGGTAATACATACCTGTAATCTTAGCATTCAGGAAGCTGTGGCAGGAGGATTTGGGGCTATTCTTGAGATTATTGAGATTCTGTTTCAAAAAGAAACATTCTTAACACATTGTAGCATTGTGGGCGATTTGTTACTTCAGATACATGACATCACCACCCCGTGTGGGCACACTCTCGGTGGCCAGTGGCCACTTTACAAACATCATCCCATTCAATCTGTCCCACACCCTGTAATGCAGGAACTGTTACCAGTCTACAGATGAAGTCACCAAGGCAGCAAGAGGGCACTGCCCACTGGGCTCCTGGAGGATCAGTGTGTCGTAGAGAGTGCTGATACTTAGATTTGATTCTGACTCTGTATCTGGGTCCAGGTTGTGACAGTCAAGTCCTTCTCCAGAGTCAGTCAACACACTAGAGGGATCTGGGGCCAGGAGAATGACTTGCTGCCCCACCAAAGGCGACAGCTCTTTGCTGATGGAGTCTAGGTTTTGGCGTCTTGCCCTGGGAGGGCCTGAAGGGCTTGCTGGTAGATCATGGCAGAAGAGGCATCTAGACTTTCTTATCTGGAGGGATTTGGGGCTTTTTCAACTTCCACTGGGACCTCTTGGTCTTTCTCTCTGGGTACTTGAGCCACCAGAAGATACTGTCACTGGAGGAAAGTGTGTTCAGTGAGTCCAGTTGGCTGTTGAGCCAAGTCTCATCTTTCAGCCACCCCTAATCCCACCATCTAAGGTACCGTGAAGCCACCCTTCAGCCCACCAGCTAGCTGACTCCAGTCAGTGCCCAATGGAGCCCAGCCACGTTCCTTACTTGCAAAGCTATGGCAGGTGTTCCTCATCAGCTACCATGTTTTGGGGCAGGTACTTCCAACTGCCACAGCCCTCTGGCTTCTGTACCTCAGGGTTCTCCATCCTAACCAGGCAGACTGTCGAAATCTCCTCTCTAGGCAGGCCCAAACGTCGGGGAAACAGCAGAGTGCTGGGTTACAAGTCTTTGATCGGCCTCACCTCTGGATACACGAACCGCTCTTTTGCCAAAGCAACCTCATGGTGGTATAGATAACACCAGGAACTCTTTCACCTGTGGCCCAGGCAGAGGGGCAGAAGGTGACAGGATGGAGAAGCCAGGATGCTTATTTCCCCCACTTTCCTAGGCATCAAAGAGAACTGTCTTTCTGGCAAGGCCGTAGCTTCTGGCAGTCTTCTTCTCTCTGCTCTCCCCTCTGCCCCCACAGCTCCCCTCTTGCCCCTGTCTCTAAGACAGTGACCCCAAGACTTACACCATGTGTGGCTGCTCTTCTTGAGTTATGCTCCTGGTGTTAGGGTTTTCCTAGACGCAGCTCCTGAGACAAAGTTTGAGGTTTATTTGGAGAGATCTAAGGAAGCCCCGTAAGGAGAATGCAGAAAAGAGACAGGGCAGCAAGAAAACTCTGTAGTAGGCAGGTGACCAGCCTGAGCTCTGGACTCAACATCTGGAAGATGGTAGGGTATGCAGCTAATCCAGTTGGGGGCTCAGGGAGTGAGGGGCTTAACCCCACACTCTCCTCCATTATCAGGTGCATTTATGTGTATATTTTGCAGTACCAAGGACCAAACCCCAGACTTCTTGAGTGGCAGGCAAGGACTGTATCTTCCCCAGTCTCCTCCGGTATTTTTTGAAGCCTCTTCCATGAACTTCTTGGTACCCTGAGTTCAGCACAACTGACTAAGCTTGCTTCAGGGCTGCTAGCAGACAGACCTGGGGACATCCGGGGTCATTGGGAAGTAGTCTTCACCCTGTGGAGGGGTGTCCTGCTTATTTGTGCAGCACACGGGCAGAGCCCACGCCTTTGTAGTCAATGCATTTGTTAAACTTTCCTCCATTACTCCCTTGAGTGATCTGGACCCTGCCAGTTGATTCAGGCTGGCCTCGAGCTTCCCTGAACAAAACACATCATGTAGAGAGCTGGAGGAGGGATGGAGAGAGATGCCTTTCCCTAAATGCATTACATACGAACTCTGACTCTTTTAGCCTTCCTGCAAAACCAAACTCAGGTCTAACCCCAACCAGGGTGGAGTGGTTCAGGGCTAATCCCAACCAGGGTGGAGTGGCTCATGTCTGTGTTCCTAGTGCTTGGGAGGTGGAAGCAGGATTGCCATAAGATTAAGACCAATTTGGGTTACAGAGTGAGACTGTCTCAAATATACTTAAATCCAATTCCAGCTAATAAATTGCATTATGGGAACTGCTTAGGAGTAATCTCTCCAGCTAAGCCAAGAGAGGCTTCGGTAATAACATTGCTGATGCAATTGCCAACCAGCTAATGCAACAAAGTTTGTGTGGGGGTAGGGTGGGGTGGGGTGAGGGTGCTTCACTTTGGAAACAACTAAAATCTGCTGGACCAGGCCTTTAATCCCAGCACTTGGCAGAGGCAGAAGTAGACAAAATCTCTGTGAGTTCAAGGCCAGTCTGATATGTGTAGTGAGTTCCAAAACAGTCAGAGCTGTATAGAGACCTGGTCTTAAACATGAAGACATTAAAAAATAAATAAATAAAAAAGCTACAATCTTTCAGCAGTAGTTATTGTAGCAAAGAGGATGAAACAGATACCTGGTCTAGCACTGAAACAGATTCCTGAGTTTGTGCTTCTTCTGGGTGGGTGGTTCACTCCAGTCCTGGTGAATCTAAGAGGAAGTGTGAGGTATCCAGGCTAGGAAGAAGCACATTTGATACATTGTAGTGGGGGGGGGGTCATTGTAGTAGGGTACAGGTGGATAACTGCGTCACAGAGTTGTAGGGGAATGGGGTAGGCTGGGAAATGTAGTTCATTAACATCTAAAGTCAGCCAGAAGCCCTTTTGTTCCTCTTTCAGGAGACTTGCTGTCATCTTCCTGAGGTCAAAAAGCCCTGAGGGGATAAAGGGATGGCTCAGTAGTCAAGAGCACACACTGGTGTTGTCGAGGTTCTGAGTTTGGTTTCCAGAGCCATGTAGGTTGGCTCACAAATGCCTGTAACTCCAATTCCAGGGGATCTATAGCCATCTTCTGGCCTCCATAGGCACTGCACTCATATGAACCCCCACATATATAAATAAAATAAAGTAAAATATAAAAAAAATCATGTGAAGAATAAATGGGGTGGTACATGCCTATCATTCCAGCACTTGGGAAGTGGAAGCAGAAGAATTAGCTACCTGGTGAGTTTGAGGCCAGCCTGGGCTATATGAGGCTTTTTCTTTTTTTTTTTTTTTAAAAAATATTTATTTATTTATTATGTATACAATATTCTGTCTGTGTGTATGCCTACAGGCCAGAAGAGGGCACCAGACCCCATTAAAGATGGTTGTGAGCCACCTTGTGGTTGCTGGGAATTGAACTCAGGACCTTTGGAAGAGCAGGCAATGCTCTTAACCTCTGAGCCATCTCTCCAGCCCCATGAGGCTTTTTCTAAAAATAAAAACAAACAAACAAAAAAACAAAAAAAACCAAGAAAATGTTTCATGAGAAGAATGGAATTATATCATTAGAAGAAAAACAGATGGGACCAAAGATCACCATGTTAAATTAAATAAATCAAGTTGAAAGAGAAAAGTAAGTTACATTTTCTCTCAAGTGCAGAATTTGGAAGACAGTTATCATGAAGGAGGTGAGGTTATTAGCAAGAAGAGGGTCAGGAGAAGAAGAAATGGAGAAGGCAAAAGTGCGCATGATCAAACATCTGTGTTCTTATCATTCTCTACAAACAATGTACATGGATTAAAGAAGAAAGTCCCATGATTTTGACTTGCCAGTGAGTGGGGTCATTTTTTCTCCAGATCCCTAGGCTGAGGCTAAAGTCTGACAAGAGTAAGTGTGGGTGCTGTGGGGGGTGTGGGATGGAGTCGGGGAAGCTCTGGTCATTGTGCTGCCCCTGGGATAAAGAGGAGCTGCATCTGAGCAAGGCCTTGGTGCAGAGTCAGGTTGATAGCTGCAGGTGAGGATTTCCAGGTAACAATGTTATGTATCATTTCATGCGTGATGTTGTCCAGTCCTCCCAGGGGCCCTGTAGTCCCAAGTGGCAAGGATCACAGTCAGACCCTCATTTGGGAAGGAACCAAAGCTCTACGTTGGCTGCTGGTTAGAGATGCACCAAGGTTGAGTGCAAACATGCTAGGCAGTGTGCTTGGGGGAAAGCAGATGAGGCTGGCAGCAGCCATGTCTGGGGGAAAAGCCTGGGCAAGAGGCTGGAACCCAGGGGTTGCATCCTGGCTCTGTTCCGATGCCAGATGACTGAGGAGGGTGGCTTCCTCGGTTGTTCAACATAGCTCCCCAGGCTGACTCTGTGCCAGGCTTTGAGAATATAGGGAATATCTTACTCTGCCTATTCATAATTCTTCAGGTAAGCTGTCCCCTCCTAATGTGGCACATCATGACAATGATCATTAAGTTTATCTTTTTCCCTGTGAGGCTAAGCACACATTCAGGAGCCTCTGGGTTACAGGGTCAATGCTGACAGAGCAGTTACAGTGGTCAAAACTAATAATGGTCTATGGCTTGCAGCCTTAGGCAAGCTCCAAGGCCCTATTTCCTCCTCTGTGCAGTGGAGATGACAACACAGATTCACTAACTCTGGAATAAACTAGAGCCATCCTAGTTCAGGGCCAATGTGTGGACATAGTCTGAGCCATAGGCAAATCCCATTCTTGGACCAAGGAGAGCATCCTTATTTGATAGGGAAACTTCACAAGGAGGTAGCAGATGCCACATCTAAATGCTCATTGTGGTGGTACAGGTTTATAATCCTAGCATTCTAAAGGTTGAGGCAGGAGCATCAAAAGTTCAAGTTCATCCTTAGCTATATAGTGAATTTGAGGCTAGCCTGAGCTGCATGTAACCCTGCCATGAATACACAAACAAAATACTACTGTGCTGAAATCAATATTCCATCAGCCGGATCCTCCAGAATCCTGGACTTCAAAGTTTAAGATGTATTCAAGGGCTGGGGATGTAGCTCAGTTGGTGCAGTACTCACTTAGTGTGCACAGGGCCCTGGGTTCAGTCTCCAGCACTGGATAAGCCAGGGGTGGGGGCATATGCCTGTAACCCTAGCACTGAAACAACTGAGGCAGGAGGATCAGGAATTCAGGGTCATCATTGGTTACATAGTAGACTTGAGGCCAGCCTGGATACATGAGACACTGATTCAAATAAGCGAACTCACAAAAAATAACAACAAAACTCACCAAGAATAATAAGAACAGAAACCATGTTCAAGAATTTTCTAATTCTTTAAACTTTGTAGGAGCCAAGGAAAACATCTGTGCTCCAGATTTGCATCTGGATGTGTGAACTCCATACAACCCAGTCCCTGCTGGCTGATCTCCCAGGATCTGAGTGGGAAGAGAGCCCAGAGAAGATGGACCTCACCTCAGGTTACAAAATAGGATTAGCATCTTTTCACAGCAGAAAATCCCCAAATGATAGTGGTTACAAGATATTTTTCTTTCTCTGTCGTATGAAATCCAGAGGCAGGCCATGGAGGTCAGACTCTGAAGGTGGCTCAGGCAGTTTCTGTTCTGTTAGCCCCCAGGCCCAGTGTCTACTGTTGCTGCTGAGGCACCGACCCATCTCACCAGCAGCTCCATGATCAGAGCAGAAGAAAGGAGCCACTAATGCCTTCCTTTTAAAGATTCAGTTTCCCAAACCTCTTTACAGTTTTTACTTATGAAGTCATGTGACCACACTGAACTGCAAAGGTGCCTGAAAAGTGTTTTGTAGTTGGAAAATAAGCCTCCCAGGTAAAAAGGAAGGTCTTGTTACTAAAGGAGTGGATAGTGGGGACACAGCTCAGTGATAGAGTACTTGCTTAGCACAGGCATGGCCCTGGGTCCCATTCCCAACAATCAGAAAACTGAGCAAGAGGATGCTACACAGTGGAAGGCAACGGGCCCCTCCTGTCCCATCAAATGGCCTGGAGCATTGAGGAAGGCAGGAAGAAAGTATGGCAGCAGAAAGCCAGACACTGGTGTCCATGTAGCTTCTCTTGTTATGTGTCTTTGAGACTCCCTATGACTAAGAAGAAAAAATAAGAGGGCAAGCCAGGAAGAGGGAATTGGTGTGAACGACTCCTCAAGGAAATGGGGAGGGGGCACACTTCTGAGCCCTTTATGAGCACATGATGGCCTCTCCTGTCATGATGGAGAGGTCCTTATCCTGTCTGTGCCCACTGTGAAAAGAGCCCTGGTTGATCAGTTGTTCTCAGAGCAACCAGCCCTTCAGATGGCAGTCATCCCTCCGCCTCTCGGTGTTTAGAGGAGCCTGGTTCCTCCAACCCCTGAGCCTTTGGGGGAGCTCAGCAAGTCTGTCTCAGTGACTCACTGGAACATTCGGGTCTCAGGCCCTGGGCTCCTTGTCACCTCCATCCATTATTGGTTTTATAGCAGCCACATTTTAGTTGATTCTTCCTGTCTGCTGTTATCACCTCATAGGATGTCATTGTCCCAGTCAGTGCTGTGCGCCCGTGTGTGTGTGTGTGTGTGTGTGTGTGTGTGTGTGTGTCCTTGTCATTCTCTCGGAATCCTAGAGAATGGTGACATTAGGTAATGATAGCAGTCAGCCACAGCTAGCCTCTGGCTTATGCTTTTGCCCAGGGAAACCTCCAGGCTTGAGAACATTCAGGTGTTCCCAGCCTGGCTGCCCCTTCCTCATTCATCTCTAGATGCCCTGGATGCCTCAGAACTGTCTTTCTCTCTGCACCTGGGCAAGCTGCATCTCCTCTCTGGCTGTACCCCTGCTAAGGGGCAGGACCTAACTATTCTTTGAACCTGAAAGGGCTTGGGTGGGCCCTAAGCTGCTGGATATGAGTTCCTGGCCTAGCTCACTCCTTAGATGTCAGTTTAATCTTTGGTGAATTAAAACTCAAAGGTGGGGCTGAGAATGCTATTTCTGAACTGGAATGCTAGAGTTGATCTCCATCCAGAGGTATGTTCCCACTGGAGTATGGAAGAAATCCAGTGTCAGTCACCTGGGGAGCCTGCAAGAGCATCACCTGTCTGTGAGTTCTTAAGAGCCAGGGCTGATGGTAATCATGGCACATGGAGACTAAGGCAGGGGGATCATGAGTTTGGGGGAATTCTAAGCTGCATAGTGAGAGTCTGTCTCGACTTGCTTGCAGACTGTGGTATAGATAGCATGTGTCTCCGGACCCCAGAAATCTGCAGTGACCTTCCGTGATTCTTATGGGAAAGAGGCCAAGAACCAGGTGGATAGCCTTCCCAGACTGGGGAGTTTCCTGAAGTGCAGGGTTTTCAGTGCTGAAACCAAAATGGTGGTATGGAAAACCAGAACTGCGAATGTCCACCAGAACGCTCTTAGGCATCATTGTGGGGGTGCCCAAATGACTTAAAAGCTTAGGGAGATGACTTAGTTGATGAAGTGTCTTCTGTATAATCATGAAGACCTGATTCTGTTCCCAGAACCCACGTAAAATTGTGCCTGCCATTCTAGTATTTGGGGGGCAAAGGTAGGAGGATCCCTGGCAAATCCTTGTCTGCCAACTACCTGGTCTGGCCAAGTTGATGAACTTCAGGTTCCAGGAGAGACTGTCTCAAAAACTAAGATAGAGAGAGACTGGACAAGATGTCCAACATCTACCTCTGTCTTCCACATGCACATACATGCTCCCTTCCTTACACATGCTACATAAGCACACACTGAGACACACACAAGCGCAGAAGCATATACAAGCACAAATACATAAGCGTACACAGACATACACATACACAAGTACCCAGACATACACAGGCATAAACACACACACACACGTGCACATGCACACACACATAGTGCTTACTCTCTGCTGTCACATACATCTCAACACCCCATGTCACCTAGCATTTTTTTTTCCAAGACAAGGTTTCTCTGTAGCTTTGGTGCCTGTCCTGGAACTAGCTCTTGTAGACCAGGCTGGCCTCGAACTCACAGAGATCCGCCTGCCTCTGCCTCCCGAGTGCTGGGATTAAAGGCATGCGCCACCACCACCCAGCGTCACCTAGCATTTTTATGACAAATGCTGGAGACGTCAAGAGTGGGCTCTGGGACCAGGGTGCGAGCTCCAGCCTTCAGCTCTGATTGTCTTCAGCTGAGTCTCTTCAGCCACATCTGCCCTACTTTCCTCATCTATGAAATAAGAATATGATCCAAGTTCCACCTCAGCAGGTGGTTGAGGCTTAAGTGACTCAGTGGATGCAAGTCCCTTGGAATGCTGTCCATCATTCCAGACAGAGATGCCACACCCTGTATCTATGGAAATGTGAAGAAAAGTGTCTGCATTTTCTATTAGGCCTGGGAGATAGGAGCTTGGGATGGTGGACACAGCCTCCTGGATTCCAAAGTCTGATTATCTAATTAATCTGGACCTTGAGCCATTTCAACCTAATTCCCTGTAGACACGTTGACGCCTTTAGAGTAAGCATGGTTAGGAGAATGTTTCATTCTCACTTATTACTATAACTACTTGGAATGTGTAAGTGAGCTATGGCTAATCTGTTCTTGTTGATTAAAGCAATAAACAAACAACCATGGCAGGCCTACCTTGTCTTCTCTTTTTTCTTCTGTAAGAATAAACCTCTTAGCTGGGGCGGTGGTGGCACACACCTTTAATCCCAGCACTCTGGAGGCAGAGGCAGGCGGATCTCTGAGTTTGAGGCCAACTTGGTCTACAGAGTAAATTCAAGGATAGCCAGAGCTACAGAGAGACCCTGTCTTGAAAAACCAAAAACAAACAAACAAAAAGAATAGAATAGATACATTGGTGCCACTTGGAGCATTTAGTGTGAGAAGCAAGAATGTGCATTTTCACAAGTGGCCATCCTCATTGTTGGTACAAAGACCTCTACCACCCCTCCCTGTCTTCTCCCTTACAGAGGTTAGCTTCGTAAGGCAGCTTGGCTGGAACTGAAGCACCTCCTGCCATGGTTTTCCAAGTGTAATGATGTCAGAGAAGGTAGCTCCGTCTCTTGCGTGATCCTATGAGAGTCTGTGTTTTAGGGTGAGATTTCTGAAGACCACAGAGAGAGACTTCCTTTGGTAACCTGCTCTAGACCTGGTACTTGGTACCAGCCTTGAACTCTGAAATTCCCAACTTCAAGAAAGCCGCTATATTATTTTCCTGTCACTATGGCAAACACCCAGACTATTCGACTTATATGGAGCGAAAGGATTTGGGGTTTTCTTTCTTTCTTTCTTTCTTTCTTTCTTTCTTTCTTTCTTTCTTTCTTTCTTTCTTTTTTTTTTTAAGTTTTGGAAGTGTGGGGCCTGTGGCACACATATCAGGGTGACCAGGAAGCAAACAAGAACAAGAGGAGGGAGCTAGGCTCTGTTGTCTCTTGCAAGGGCACAGATCCAGTAATCCACCTGAAGATCTCCCAAGAGTTCCACCTCCTAAAGCAGCTATTTACATTACAATTCATAATAGTAGTAAAATTACAGTTATGAAGTAACAATAAGATAAGTTTATGGCTGGGGGTCTCCGCAGCATGAGGAGCTGTATTAAAGGGTCCCAGCATTAGGGAGGCTGAGGACCACTGTGGAAGCCGCTATCAACTTCCAGTAGTGCCTCCCGGGGGAGCAAACCTTTGCCCCAAGTGACTGAAGCTGGACTGAGTGTGCCCTTAGATGCAAAGGTCCCAGATATTTTGGAGGAAGTCAGAATATTTTTGCTGTTGTTGGACTTTCCCCAGAGGAAGGGAAAGGAGCTGAATTCCACCTCTGCCCCTGTAGGGGGTTGGGCACTGCTCTCTTCCCCTAGAATTAGAGTGACTTATGAGCAAGGCTGCTCTTTCAATCAAAGCAAGCCAACAAAAGACAAACAGCAGGGGGCCTTTTAGTCTAAATTTTATTTACTGTGTGTGTGTGATGTGTGTGTGTGATGTGTGTGTGGTGTGTGTGTG
>PVIU01005676.1:0-92146 GCA_004026605.1 Ondatra zibethicus | reverse complement strand
GAAGTTCTTAGTCTCATTAATAAAAGAATTTAGAATAGATTCAAAAGGAAGCCCAATTTGATTAGATCCTGAAAGAAAAACATAGTACAGTTTAGGTGAAAATCCTAGCAGCCCCTGTGGAGATGGAGGAAAACTTATGTCTGCTAAGTTAGGCATGGAATAGAAATAGACAAATTATTTAAAAAGAAAAAGGTAGGTTGGAGGGATGGTTCAGCAGTTAAAACCACCGCAGAGGACCCAGGTTTGATTCCCATCACCTACATCAGGAGGCTCACACTCTCCTGTAACTCCTGCTTCCAGAGATCCAACACTCTCTTCCAGCCTCCGAGGACAACCACACCCTCATGCACGCACACATACATATTACACATAATTAAAAACAATAATGTAGAAGGTTGGAGAGATGGCTCAGCAGTTAGCTTCTCTTCTAGAGGACTCTGAGTTCAATTCCCAGCATTCACATGGCAGTTCACAACTATCTGTAACTCCAGGGCTTCTGACATCCTCACACAGGCATGAGTGCAGGTAAAACACCAATGCACATGCACTAAAAATAAATATTTTTTTAAAAAAACAATAATATGAATAAATAAAAAGCACAGTTACTCTCAAGAATGGAAGTGGACTAAGCCAAGGAAGGGGCCCAAAGTGGCATCTGGCTACCAGTATGTGGTTTTTTCCTATCCCCCACCTCCTGTTTGTATTTTTGGGCTTTTATTTCATGCATTTATTCACATGATGCTAGGATAAATAAGGGCATCCAGTCTTCCTCAGAAACTCACTTTTTTTACATGTTAATCTTGATTTTTATTTTTTTGAGATTGGGTCTATATAGCCCTGGCTGGCCTGGAACTCCCTGTGTAGACCAGGAGAGCCTTGAGTTCACAGAGATCTATCCATCTCTGCTTGCTAAATGCTGGAATTAAAGGTGTTTCTTGCCATACTTGGTCACATGTTAATCTTGATGTAACTGTTTTAGTTCCTATTCTCCCGCCACACCTTTATGGGTTCTGGGATGAACTGAGGTCACCACGCTTACATAGAAAGTGCCTTTACCTGACGGACCATCTCACCACCCCTGGTTGAGGATGTGCATATTAGAGGATGGTCATTTATTAGCTTCATCCCTAGTCAGGGACCTACTGCTTTGTTTTGCTCTCTGTCCTCTGTTACTACATGAGAGCTCTGCTACAAAAGGAAAAGACGTTGATCCTGACATCCCAGAAGAGGGCTGTGCTGGCACACTGATCTGTGACCTGCAGTGGTTCCTTACAGGCCGATACCAGAAGGACAGCTGGAAGGAATTTCTAGCTTGCCTGGAAGATGCACACGAAGGCTGGCCACATGTCTCTATCTCAGTCAGTCTAAGGTAACTATGTGTCTCAGACACATCAGAGCTACTGTTGGCGGTGAGGTAACTCCTTGAAAAGCTTGGTCTGTAAACCACACACTGGACTTAAAGTACTTTCCAGACCCAGCCACTGTTCAAGGAACCCAAATTAAGTAAGCCAGTTTTCCAAAGCTGAGACCTCCACAGGAGAGCCTCCATCCTGTGCCCAGCTGTCTCCACGAGTGGCACATGGGAGCTTCATCTTAGTAGTACCTAAGGTGATTGCAGGGATCAGGGGCCTGGACGGGTCTCAGAGACGCCCACCACCATCTTGGGTCCCATTGACTCCAGAGTTCAGCACTTGGTTGACTTATCCCTGAAGCCTACTGAGAGGAACAGGCAAGACAGAAGCCAGGCGGCGTGGGCTCCATCCCTGCTGAGTCAGTGCCACTGAGCAGCTCTTGGCCAAATTCCAGAAGGACACCTTGAGAACAAGGAATGCTATGATACGTCCCAAGCTGTAGCCACTGACACTCCCAGGTGAGGGCAGCCTCTAGTCTCGGGTCTTCAGTCACCCAGAAAGCAGGGAGGGACCACATAAGCTCTGGCCTTTATGGATCTCTGCCCACACCCTACCTGTACTGTGCACTTGGCCCTGACCTCTGCTCCACCCCCATCTCTTCCTTTCTTCTGGCAACTTCTCAAGTCATTTGATTCATGGTCCTGAAAAACCCTTCTGGGAGTCCTGTAATCTAGCTTCTGTGGATGTAGCCATATGTGATGAAGTATTAAGTTGGCACAAATCAATAACCAAGCCAGCTCAATAGGAACAGGTATTTTTAATGAAAGAAAAGGGGGGAATTCACGCTACTCACGCCACAGTCCTATCCGTCTGGTGGACACCACATGGAGAGAGCGCACACCTGTGTTCTCTCGATTTTTTTACCTGGGGTCCAAGTAGCCACACCCCAACTTGATGTGATTGGCTAGTGGCTCTTCCCCCATCATCTCCCCCTTCTGTCTAAACAGGATCAATCCAAACCCAACATAGCTATATACAATAGAAACAGACACCAAATGCAAAATTACAAACAATAAACAATATTAAGCAAGGAATGTATAACAAAAGTTTTAATAAACATTCTATTTTAAGGAGTCTAAATATTACATTGAAATTAAGCTTGGCTAAACTGTGAGGAAGGTAACTATTATTATTTAATCTTTAACTCCATCAGACCCGCGCACCTCTTGCAACACATGTGTTCTTCAGTTCCTACAAAGTAGCCTTTGGACCGCTTTCTTCTCCACTCCGAATTCCCCTTTCTTCACAGTTCTCTCTGATTTCCACTACAAAGCATTTAATAAATGGATCATCAGATGACCTGCCCAGTTTACTCTCGGCCATTGCTAGCTCAGAAGGAACATTCTCCCTGGTCTGAGGACCTCACTCAGGCCAGACATGGTAACCCACACTTGTAATCTCAACATCTGGGAGGTAGAGGCAGGAGAATTAGAGATTCAAGATCATGCGTGGCTACATAGCATGTTTCAGGCCAGCCTAGGCTGTAAGAGATCCTGTCTTTAAAAAAAAAAAAAGCCTTAAATTGGGTGGTGGTGGCACACGCCTTTAATCCCAGCACTCAGGAGGGGCAGGCAGATCTCTGTGAGTTCGAGGCCAGCCTGGTCTCTAGGACAGGCTCCAAAGCTACAGAGAAACCCTGCCTTGAAAAACCAAAAAAAAAAAAAAAGCCTGGTAGGAAGGTGCCCTGTGTCTGGGAACATCTGGCCATGCTAAAAGCTCCCACCTCTACAAACACATTGCCACTCCCCCTGATTTTGAGGACATTCAGGCTCTAAGATGCTCAATTCCTTTTGGAATGCAGATGCTGAATCTCAGGGTAAGGTCATATGAGTTCCCTATTTGGGAGTGGCTGTGTGCTTTGGTCCCCTTTACCCTCTCCTTTTAGGTCACAGAAAATGAGTAGACTTAGCACAATGGGGAGTCCTCTCCTTCCCAATGACTTCCCCATGGGCTGCCCAGCCCCACTCAGGGAAGGGCGCCTTACTCTAGTTTTCTTTTGTTCTCACGTGCTGATGTCTGACCCATGTCCTTGTGGATCTGATACTGTTTGGTTTCTGAACTGGGAAGCTCTGGTCAGGCTGAATAAATGTTCTTCCCATGAAGCAGAGAGATTGAAACACATAGTTATGATTTGTGTTTTTCTTTTTTATATTTGTGTATGTACTTGTACATATGTGTGGGCGCACAGGTGTGTTGGTGCATGTACGCGCTGGTGTGCATGCAAATGTGTGTTCACATGTGCGGAGGCCAGAGGACAAGCTCAAGTGTTATTCAGGTGTCATCTGCCTTGCTTTGAGGCAGGGGCTCTCGCTGGCCTGAGGTTCATGGAGTCAGCTAGGCTGGCTGGTCAGAACCAGGAATCTGTTTGTGTCTGCCTCCTCAGGGCTGGGAGTGTAAGTACCCTACTGCCAGGCCTGGCTTTGTTCATATGAGTTCTGGTGATCAAATCAAGTCTTCTTGCTGACAAGGCAAACACTTAGGAGCCTTCTCCCTGCCCCGTATTTATGTCTTCTAAACTCCTTTTGTGGCTAAAAAGGATTATATGTTATTAAAATAGAGTTTCCCCAAATATCTAAGAATATACTCTGACTTAACATGTGTTCTTTTAGTTTCTTATCTGTGTTCATGATAATTGTTGACTTTGTGCAAGTGTTTACATGTCATTTTGTCATTACCCTGACGTTAGCCTTCATCTGTGGTGACTGACGATGAAGGCTAAAAACTCCCAGGAGAGCAACAATGGTCTCATTGGAGAGTTATCTGTCCAGGGTCTCCAGACCCTAAAGAAAAGAGACAAACACTCACCTTGGCCTGCTGTAGGTGACCACAGGTGTCTAGGGTCTTAACGGAGGCATCAGAGTGTCTGACCCCACACCATGCGTCCACCTCACAGGGCCTCACATATCATATAGGGATGAAGGTTGGGAGCGATTCAACAGCTGCTCTGGAGAATCCAGGTGTGATGGCCCTCGTCACCTTGAACAACCCGCACCTCTTGGTGTTGGGGCTTTCTGAGACTCCTAATGGAGAATATATGGCCCATTGGTGACTCCAGGAAATATGGTTTGCTGAGCTCAAATGCTTCTGTAACACAGACTCTTACGTCAGCCATCAGAATGAGCCTCCACTGATGTGTCCTGAGACACTTGGGCAACCTGCAGGTGCTTCAGTGCAACACTCTGAACTCATCTTACAGATCTAGGTTGATACTGGTGTGCATGAGTGGTGTGTATGTGTTTATATATATATGTGTGTGTGTACATATGTGTGTGCATGTATGTGTATGTGCACATATGTATATGTGCATACATGTGTGTGCATGTTTATATATGTATGTGTGTATATGTGTGTGCATGTATGTATGTGTGTATACGTGTGTGTGTGTGCGTGCGTGTATGTATGTATCTCAAGGGCTACAGTTGAGAGGCTTCTAATTTATTGTGTTTATTTTCTTCTGTTTCCTCTTTTGAAAATGCAGCTTTGGCAAGATTATCGTAAACCAGCCCTGCACAGAACACAGACGTGCAAGAGCGAATGATCAAACTGGTGAAGGGTTCAAAGGTGACTCTTTGAAATCCAGTCATCCAGTCATCCGTGAGGCTTGCTTAAGACCGGTCTCCAGCCAGGCAAAGTGATACAGATCTGTAATTCCCAGCCCTGGAGATGCTGAGGCAGGGAGATTATGAGATAGGGAAACCTAAGCTACATAGACTCTTCTCTCTGTCTCTCTAAAAAAAAAAAAAAGAACCACTTACAACACCTAAAAATTGTTAGGGTTTGATCATATAGGCAAATGACCTCATTTATTCTGCTATAAATATAATTTAATTATTTGTGTACTTACATTACTTTGGGGTTTGTTTATTTATTGTTTGTTTTTTGAGACAGAGTTTATGTAGCTCTGGCTGTCCTAGAACTTGTTATGTAGGCCAGGCTGGCCTAGAACTCACAGAGACCCACCTTCTGTAATCCAGATGGGCCTGAACTCTCAGCAACCCTTGCCTCACCCTGGGATTGCAAGGCTGCATCACCCGGCCCAGCCTTCAGTACTCCTTTTCATTTCATTTTTGTTTGTTTGATTGATTTGGTTTGGTTTTTTGAGATAGGTTTATCTGTGTAGCCCTGGCCATTCTGGAACTCACTCTGTAGACCAGGCTGGCCTCAAACTCACAGAGATCCTCCTGCCTCTGCTTCCTAAGTGCTGAGATTAAGGGCGTGCACCACCACTGCCCGGCATCAACACTCCTTTTCAAATGAGTAGATCATTCTCGCTACACTCCTTTGTCTCTGGACTCAAGTTTCAGCTTAAAGTATCATATACCTTTTGTATATGGTATATGATATATTTGCAAAATAAGGTTCTCCAAAAAGAGTTTTATTCCAGTTGACTTATGAATAAAGAAGTGCTCATATAAAATTAGTTAAAATTCCTTTTAGTTCATAGTCATAGACTTCATAGACTGAAGTCATTGGCAAATAAGTTGATTTGTTGGTAATATAAAACAGAAATGTGCTGGGCAGCAATGGCGCATGCCTTTAATCCCAGTGCTTGATAAGCAGAGGCAGGAGGATCTCTGTGAGTTAGAGGCCAGCCTGGTCTACAGAGTGAGTTCCAGGACAGCTAGGGCTACACAGAGAAACCCTGTCTCAGAAAAACAAAACAAAACAATGACAAAAAAACAACAGACAGAAGTGTCTCTGTCCCTGTAAACTCAATCTGCCTATATATCTGGGTTCGCATGTGTTAGATGTTTACGACTGAGTGTTCTTCACGTTCTCTGTTTCTGACATCACTTCCCGGGTCATCGCTAAAATATAAAATATGTGATTTTATTCATGAAGAAATATTTTTGTCTAAGTTCAGGAATTGGTAAAGTTTGTTTTGAATTTTATTGTTTAAAGAAGAAAATAAGTCAGGAAAAGGAACCAGCCGGGCTGGCATGACGGCTCAGTAGTAGAGGCATTTGAATACAAACTGGACGGCCTGAGTTCAAGTCCTGGGTTCCACAGGGTGGCAAGAGAGAACCAACTCCCTAGAGTTGTCCTTTGGTCTCCAGCTAGGCACCATGGTGCGTGGACACCTGTAATCATGCACACATATGGGGGGGAGGAGAAGAAAGAGAAATTATTAAAATTTAAGGGATAAAAATTTATTTTTGGTTAAAAAAAAGACTTTTTGGATTAAAAGAAGATTGCTTCCAGATAAAACCAAAACTGATAAGAGCAAAATTGTAAGGTTAAAGTGTGTCACCAAAGTTAAGGATGAGACCTTAGAAGCTTTGGTTTATATATGAATAATCTGGCCACACTGAAAGGTTATTCAAGGAATTCATAAGGTCAGTTTTTATTTTATGTGGAAGGATGATTTGCAGCATATATGTCTGTGTACTACATGCATGCCTGGTGCCATCAGAGGTCAGAAGAGGGCATCTTAACTCCTGGAACGGGAGTTACAGATGGCTATGAGCCACCATGTAGGTGCTGGGAATTGAACTAAGGATCTCTGGAAGAGCAGCCAGTACTCTTAACCTCTGAGCCATCTCTCCAGCCCTGTGTTAGGGTTCTTAATACCCTGCTCTTAGAAACATTCATAAAATTAGCTTTAAAAACTGTGCTGGCTGACCTTGGCTGTCGACGTGACCCGGCTGGAGGGGATCTCACTGAAGAAGTGCATCAGCCAGGTCGGCCTGTGGGCATGTCTGTGGGGCATTTCTTGATTGATAATTGATGTGGCAGGGCCCAGCCCACTGTGGGAAGTGCCACCCTTGGGCATGTGGGTCTGGGCTATGTGAGAAAGGGAGCTGAAGAAACAGTCAGCAGCCTTCCGCCATAGTTCCTGCCTCTGCTGCTGCTTGAGTTTCTGCCTGGCTTTCCTCATTGAGGGACTGTGACTGGGGCATGTGAGCCCCCATTCTTCCCCATGTTAGTTTTGGTTGGTGTTTAATCACAACAACTGGCAAGCAGCTAGAACAATAACAATGATTTGATCACAACAGTTGGGAAGCAGCTAGAACAATCACAATGATTTTTAACTGGATATGGTGGTGCATGCTTGTAACCCTGGCACGAGGGAGGGAAGGCAGGGTTATTGTGAGTTTGAGGCTAACTAGGGTTACATATCTGGTTCAAAGAAAACCTGCCTACCTAGAGAGACCCTATCTGAAATACACACACACACACACACACACACACACACACAGAGATCCAAACAACAATGATTTTAGTTATTTTTTTTAAAACAAGGTAATTGTTTGGGTTTCTGCTCATTTTTTCTCTACTTAGGAAACTGAGTCTTTAAACAATAATATTTATTTTATTAATGTGTATGTGTGTTTTCCCTGCATGTGTGTCTTGCACCACCTGTGTACCTGGTTCCCCAGGCACTGGCAATAGAGGGCATTGAATCCCCCAGAATTGGAGTCACAGATGAGTGTGAACTACCATGTGGGTGCTGAGAACTGAACCTTGGTCCCCTGTAAGAGCAGCAGGTGCTTTTCACCGATGAGCCATCCCTCTCCCCAGCACCCCTGACTCTGCATCTCTGTTTTTAAGCTCTTTTAAGTAATCTATAACTCCAGTTAAGAAAATATCTGTTTAGGTTATGAAGGTGTATTTGTGAACACGTGACTATTGATACACTTTCTTCTGAGAGCTAAGTGTGATATATGTCCAAGCTTTATCTACTACTGTTGTACAAAAGTTAGAATTATAAAGATCTAAACTCTAACATACACACATGCATGTACATGCACACATGTGTGTGTACACATACACACACACACCACACAGGGTGGGGGGGAGACAGACAGATCATTCTGAGTATCCAGCAACCATGTTTTGGAGGCCAAGACAAGAAATGATCTTTATTTTGGGTTTTTTTTTTTTTTTGGTTTTTTTGAGACAAGGTTTCTCTGTAGCTTTGGTGCCTGTCCCAGAACTAGCTCTTGTAGACCAGGCTGGCCTCGAACTCACAGAGATCCGCCTGCCTCTGCCTCCCGAGTGCTGGGATTAAAGGCATGTGCCACCACCGCCCGGCAAGAAATGATCTTTTGAGGTTAAAAAAATGTCAGGTAAAGTAAGGCCCTACCCTCCAATCAGCCAAAACTCAGAGGATGATGATCCTGGTAAGTCACCTGTCTCTTGATCAGAAAGCTGTCGAGACCACAGAAGTTGGGCTCCACCCAGAACACATCCTTCAGAGGACAGCCATTGGACAAGTGGGTCCCAGGGGCTGGCTGAATAGATGGTCTAGCTGCAGCAGCAGGCTCCAGGTTCTGTGAGAGGCTCCGCCTTGAGAATCAAGTGGAGTGTGCTAGAGGAAGATCTGAAGTCAGTTTCTGGCTCTGCACTTGCACACCCAGGTGAGTGCCCTACACGTGTGCATGCACACACATCACTCCCCCACACCCAATAAAAACAGTCATTAGGACAGTCCACGGGAACCACCTGGCCCACCACCCCGACCTGCCCTAGCAGAGGACACCACTGCTAGAGGAGAAAAGACTGAAGAAGCCAAGGGGCTCTATGTAAGGTTCTACTAGTCCCCCCAAGAGCTCAGCAGACTTTGACAATAAAATGAGAAGGACTGTGAATGTGAGCAAAGTAATAATATACATCCATATGAACAATGCCAGCCACACCCATTATTTTATAAGACAACTTAAAGAATAAAAGAGTTCAGGCCAGCCTAGGCTACATAGTGAACTCAAGGCTAGCATGAGCTACTCAGTAAAATCTTGTCTCAAAAATATCAGGAACCCAGGGTATATAGTTCAGTGGCACTGTACTCGGCATGTTCGAGGCTGTGAGTTCACACCACCAAAAATATTTTTTATATAAAATGAGAATTTAAAAAATGTATTGGGTTAAATAAAATGTATTATTAGATTTACAAAATCAATGTTTTGTTTTTCTTTTGAGATAGTATTTCATGTAGATCAGGCTGTCCTCAAACATACTTGTAACTGAGGATGACCTTGAACTTTCCAACCTCCTGCCTCCATCTCCCAAATACTGGCATTACAGGTGTATATCACCACACTGAATAAAAAAATTCTTTTTTTTTTTTTTTTTTTTGGTTTTCCAAGACAGGGTTTCTCTGTGTAACAGCTTTGGTTGTCCTGGAACTTGCTCTGTAGGCCAGGTTGGCCTTGAACTCACTGTGATCCATCTGCCTCTGCCTCCCCAGGGCTGGGATTGAAGGCATGCACCACCACCACCTGACTAAAAAGAAAAGTTCTTAATATAGAGGTTTCCGGGGTCTGGAGAGACAGCTCAGCAGGTGAGGTGCACAAGCATGAAGACCTGAGTTCAGATCCCCAACACCTGTGGTAAATTGCAGGGCTCTGCAGTGTGCTCCTGTAACTCCAGAGTTGAGCTGGGAGGTAGAGACAGGAGGTCCCTGGGAGCTCACTGGCCAGTCAGTTTAACCAATGGATGAACTCCAGGTTCAGAGAGAGTGTCTGTCTCAAAAAAGTAATAAAGAGCAACTGGGGAAGACATCCATCACTGCTTCTGGCCTCTGCACAGACACATGTGCACACACACATATGTCAGACATGCACACACTCACAAACTCCTCTTATAAAGCTAAAAAGATATAAATTCTAACACACATACACACTCACATGGCAGGAGGCATTCATTGGTTGGTTGGTTGGCTGGTTTATTTTTGGTCCCCTACATGGTCTTAGACATATCCAACAAGAAAGTCTAACCAAAGAACACAGTCATTGGTATTGAGCCAATGCAGAGTGAGGGGGTAGTCAAGAAGAGACTCTAGTAGCTTCTGTGTGCAGGGAGGAAAGCCAGAATGTGCCAGCACTCTCCAGACTCAGCTGTAGCCATAAAACTCTGGCCCCCCAGTGTTGTGAACTCCTGCAGAAATGCATCCTTCAGCCCTTCCTGGAGCATTGCCATTCATGCATGCTTTGCATTCAGATATATTTTCAGCTTTGTGAATTACCTCAGGCTTGGTGTATCAGGCTTGGATCCAGTAACTACAAAGGCCTTTGGGGCTGTGCATTGGAGACTAGACTTTTTTTTTTTTTTTTTTTTTTTTTCCGAGACAGGGTTTCTCTGTGGCTTTGGAGCCTGTCCTGGAACTAGCTCTTGTAGACCAGGCTGGTCTCAAACTCACAGAGATCCGCCTGCCTCTGCCTCCCGAGTGCTGGGATTAAAGGCGTGTGCCACCACCGCCCGGCTAGACTTTTTTTTTTTTTTTTGAAAGCTGACTCACCCAATCTAATCTTGTTCTAAACATTCTTAGGGATTCTGGTAGTCATTCATCAGCTCTTTTTATCTGATGCCTACATTTTAAAAAGTATTTTAATTTATTTGTATGTGTCTGCATGTGAGTATGTGCACATGTATGTGGGTGTCCTCAGAGGTCAGAGAGGTAATGGGTCCCCCACAGCTAGAATTACAGACAGCTGTGAGTCACCTGACATGAGTATTGGGAAACAGATTTTAGGTCTCTGGAAGAGCACCAAGTGCTTGTAGCCAGAGCCATTTTCCAGGCCTTGATTCCTACATTTTAAGCATTCTTGTAAATTTTTCTTTTTAGTTTTTTCCTCCCCTTCCTCCATCATTTTCTCTCTTCCTCTTTTTCAGATAGGATCTGTGTAGCCCTGCTTGGCCCTCATGACCCAGGCTGGTTTTGAACCTGCATAGTTCTGCCTCTCTCCTCCAAGTGCTGGCGTTCCAAACCACATTGCCCATTAAATTCTTGAAAATTTTCATCTTCTGGGATCAAGGCCCTGTAAATCAATATGAGGATCCCTAAAAAACAAAACAAAACAAAAAAACCACTGTAGTCCCTTGAAAAGCAACTCTGGATCTTCTAGAGCAGGCTTCTAGATATTTCTATTAAAACAGCCAGCCAGAAGTAATTACAGAAAATAAACCTGCACCCCTCTGCAACTCCTTAAAAATAAGGGATGGACATCTGTGAGGAGGTATGAAGTAGTGACTGACCAGTGAGTAGAGAGTGATCAAAGGAAAAGCCTGTAGGTAAAACAAAAAGATAAAAAGGAACTTATAGTTCATAAACCATGTGCACAGGCACGTCCATAAAGTTCACACTCAAAATGTAGGAGATGTTGTTACAAAAAGTTAATCAAAAAAAATCTCATAATGTTTTAAGTACACTTATGACTTTTGAGTTGGTCACACTCATAGCTTGGTTATATCCTGCTAGATGTGGCCTGCAGGTCACAGGTTCAACATGCTTTGTCACGTTTGGCCAGATGCAGGCCACAGGTTGGGCATGAAAATCAACATATGCTGCAGATTCCGCATTTACCCCAACCCTCATCCTCAACATAGCAATATTCCTTGTAAAGTTATCCTAGACAAAAATAGCTCCCATAACCTCACACCACATGCCCTAGCTTTAAGAGAAGGCACACCAGCCAGGCAGTGGTGGTGCATGCCTTTAGTCCCAGCACTTGGGAAACAGAGGCAGGTGAATCTCTGTGAGTCTGAGGCCAGCCTGGCCTTCAAAGCAAGTTCCACGACAGTCAGGGCTGTTGCAGAGAAACCCTGTCTCGAAACACCCCCCCCCCAAAGAAAAAAAGGAGAAAGAAAAAAGGCACACCAAGAACAGCTTGCAGGACAAGACTCTCTGTTGAGAAGCCCACCCTCACCCCTGAGTGTAGAGTTTCACTCTGTAATAAACTTCCTCCCATGGGTTGGTGAGATGACTTAGTGGGTAAAGGAGCTTGTCACAGCACCAAATGACCTGCGTTCAATACTCAGAAACACCACACACACACACACACACACACACACACACACACACACACACACACACACACACAGACACACACACACACACAGAGAAATGTAACAAAAGTTTAAAATGTAGTCCTCCTAGTGTCTTCTTTGTCAGGTCTCTGAGTTCTTTCAGACATACCAAAAACCTGAGAACATCTTCGGGGTGTGAGTCGTGGCTGTCTTGGGGATCTCCCAGACCTTCACCACCAGCACCTGAAACTCATGACACACATGAGGCTTCTGTCCCCATTAACTCACAGGCGAGAGTCTTACAAACCTAGCATTCCTGTGTCTGATGGTCACAGCTCCTAATTCTAATGCTGATGCTGAATGTAACAAAAAGCCAGGTTTTTTTTTTTTGTCAGTGAAGACCTTGCCGGTCAGTCCTTTGTTATAACTGTTGCCTTTTGTTAAACAGTTACAACTGTTACAACTGTTACCTTTGTTTGACAGTTGCAACTGTTTAAAATCTTGCCCAAAGTTCAATTTCTTTATTCTGATGCCCTCCTGATGCTTTTTTGGAAATAGCTGCAATCCTCAAGTTTTCAGGAGGTTTGAGAAAAAGATGGAAGAAGTACTGCGGTAAAGATGGGCCTCAGGTGACACTGGGACCTTACCATGGGACAGAGAGGGTTAACGCTGGGACCCGTACCATAGGACACAGAGGGTTTCCAGACCCCTGAGGAGGGCATTCATGATGGGCTTGTGACAGAGCCAGGCAGAAACAGGCAGAACCGGAAATACCTAAGGCAAGACAGGAACAACTTGATTTTAAATAACGGGTTATGCATTTCTGCGCCCTTTTGCTTCAACCTTTGGCCCACTGGTGTTGTCCCGGAGACCAATCCAACAGGATTTTCAGGTTGGGAGAGACAAAAAGGCTTTATATTACCTCCTCCTCTGGTTCCTCAGGAGGAGCATTTATTCACCCTCCACCTAACAGTTTTAGGGTCCTAGGTGAGACCAATGTCACCCTCTCCAATTCAGGCCTTACTTGGTTGTCACTAGCAGTGGGGGACCCCTGAGCAGACTCAAGAATGTTCCTTTGCTGACCTTTACTGCTGTCTGTCTGTCTTTGGTTTAAACCTCTTGCCATTTGTCTGTCCTGACATTACAACAGGACTACCTACTAACACTAAAATCATGCTAGCAAAAGGCCTGGGTATGATTCTGGAGTTTACTGCACTTGGCACATGGCTGCCTCGATATGAACCTTCCTTGTGGCAAGGGATCTCCCCCTACAGATTTGTTATTGATATTATAAATGCCTTCAATGGAAAGATCATCACCAAAAGAGGAGAACAGTGCTAGGGGTGTGGCTCAGTGGGTAGAGTGTTAGCCTAGCATGTAGGAAGCCTTGGGTTCCCTCAGTGACACATGAACTGCATGCGGTAGTTTATTCAAACCTGACACTCAGGAGACAGAGGTTGGAAGTTCAAAGTCATCCTTTGGCTATATACTGAATTTGAGACTAGTGTCAGGTACGTAAGACCCAGATCAGAAAAGAGGATGATGGCGAAGTCATGAGTAAGAAAAAGAAAGTGGCAAGTCCCTGTTAAGCCTGCTAGGCAGGAGGACTCTGGGAGTCTCAGGTCCTACTTGAGTTGGACCTTGGACCATTCCCCCTTCATTTGTCATGTTGACATGATGTGAATGAAAAGCTCCCCCAGAAAGACTGTGCTCTAGTGTCTCTCTATATCTCACCTGAGCCCAAGGGACCAACCAACACCTAATGTTCTTGTCACCGATAGCCAAGCAGTTGTAACTGCTCATCCTGTTCTTGTTAAATCTGTAACATCAGATTCTTTGCATCCATCCCAGAGTGTTGATTCTGACGATTAGAGTGTGTGTTTTCCCAGGTAGTCTGGCTCATACAAACTCCTCTGATATGCTTGTATGAGAGTCGGTGTCTTAGGTGGTGTTGGCAATGTTCAGGGTTATGGTCACAGACAGATTCTGTGTTTTAGGTTTGTAACAGAAACCCTGATGTCTCAGGGTACCAATGCATTCTGGGATGTGGAGTGTTTGGGGGTTTGGGCAAGCACAGGATATATATTATTTACCACACCTATGGGATCTGGATTAATGCCCCACAACTCAATACATTGGTATTTCTGCAAAGAATAAGGTTTTAATAGCCAAACACCTTTCTTGTTTGTCGTATGTCTTTTCAAGTTAGGATTTTGCTGTTGTTCTTTTGAAGCAGGATCTCACATGTTCCAGGCTGGCTGTGGACTTACTGTGTAGCTGAGGATCACCTTGAACCTCTACATCCTCCTGCCTCTACATCCCAAGTGCTGGGATTACAGGTACAATCACGCCCAGTTCATGCAATGCTAGAGATCAAACCTGGAACCTCAAGCATGCCAGGTGAGCACTCTGTCACCTGAGTCACATATCCAGTCCCCAGGTAAGAGTTTCTACCGAGAGAGTCTGATTGATAAGCTTCCTGTGTTTAGAAATGTGTGTGCCTCAAGGTTGTGTAGACGGTTGGAGCATTTGTTTCTACTATGCTTTAGTGAACATTGTGTGCCTGTCATGTGGTCAGTCAGTCCTTGAGGACAAGTCAGAACTTTTGTATCCACAACCCCCTTGGGTTCTTGGAATTTTCCAGCATGGCCTTTCTAAATTAAGTTTGAGGACTGAGGGACTCTGTCTGCTGTCTCTATCCAAGCCTGAAATGTAGTGATGTCTTCCTGGTCCCTTGAGTGTGGTGTTTGTGGGCTGGTGGGAGGGGAAGGCCAAATCTCTAAGATCCTTCTCAGCAGAGGGGAGAGCCAGCTGGTCCCCCAGGGTGGGAGGAGGAGCTGTGATTCTGGTGAAGTTGCTCTTGGTCGCAAGCAGTCAACTTCTTTGAGGGAGCCAGCAGAGTCCTGGGAGGCCCCCAGCACCTGCTGTGTGTCCACTGTCTTATGGTAGAACCCGCACAGAAAATGTCACATGTTTCCTTTGAACACTCCAGGAAATGCTTGTCTCAACAGGCATGTGATATGGAGATGGGCAGGTCATCTGGGGAGCTCTCAGTCCTCTTGTTTCAGGGTTCTTCCTTCTCCTGGAGTCTTCTCTGTCTGGCTAGCAGCAGGGGAAGATTATGGCGAGGGAGGTTTTATTACCACACAACATCATACTTTTGTTCCTATTTCTTTGGCTGGAATGTAGTCCTATGGGTCTAGCTGCAAGGGAGTCTGGGAAATATTGTCTAACTCTTCTGAATTTTAAATAAAACCAAGACATTTCATTTTATTATTATTCTTTGAGACATGGTCTCATGTCATCCAGGCTGACCTTGAGCTCACTAAGTAGCTGAGGTTGACCCCATGACTTTGAACTTCTAATTCTTCTTCCTCAACTTTCCCAGTGTTGGAATTGCAGACATTTGCTACCGTATCTAGTTTTATCACAAGCTGGAGATTGAACCCAGACCTTTGTGCTTTCTGGGTAAGTACAAACTGAGTGAGCTATGTTCCCAGCCTCTGGAAATGCAAATTTTAAAAAGACACCATGTGGACTGGACAACTGTCCATGATCCAGCTGGCTGACAGGCTCCCAGTTTTTGACCCTTGGACTGGTGGGTCTTATCTTATGAAAATGAGCTGTCACCCTACATGGGCAGGCAGGTGACAGGTGAAGTGACCCCTTTCCACCAGTGGGGCAGTCATAGTTACTCAGCAAACGTGTTCAGCTTCTACTCCATATCAGCTGATAGGCAGTGAGCACTGGAGATGAGTTCTTCTTCCCTCCCTAGAGAGCACATGGTTATTTTTGCTCCTGGGTAAAAAATAATGTTAGATTTTAAAATCTAAATGGTAAAGGCTGGGACTATAGCTCAGTAGTAAGAGTGCCTGCCTAGCATGCGCTGGTCTCCCAGAACTGGAAAGAAGAGAAAGGAAGGAAAAAAAGGGAAGGGGGGAAGGAAGGAAGGAAAGAAGGGAGGGAGGGTGGAGGAAGGGAGGGAGGGAGGATAGAAAGGAGGGATGGAGGGAGGAAGGGAGAGAGGGAGGAATGGAGGGAGGGAGGAAGGGAGGAAGAAAGGAAAGAAGACGGGCTTCTGTTTTCTAGAGTTACTTGCCTAAGTGTTAAATCTTAAAAGAGAAATTGCTTAGCTGAGAAGGGATTCTTCGAATGGGTGCTGTCCCAGACTAAGCTTTGGTTTCTATCTCCGAGAGATGGGGACAATGACAGCTACCTTACAGAGAGACTTAAAGAAGTATAGCACATAGGAGGTGTGTAGCTCAGCTCCTGACTCCCCAGCTGCCACTGTGATGAGGCAGTGGCGATGATTTGGGGACAAGAGACGCTGTGACTGCTTCCCAAATCCTCTGCCTGCATTGCTGGATGTTACTTGGGCCAGACCCATGCTGAGGACATGCAATGGGATGTAGTTCCTTACTAAGAATTCAAGTGCAGGGACAGATACCTTCTGACCTCTGTTCACATGGACGTGCGCCCACGCACTTCAGGAGGGAGGAGCGAATGCTTTACAATGACAAACAGCCATTTTCTTCACAGACATCCACAGAGAATCATCAGCAGACATCCTAAGGTTTCTGACCCAGAGGGACTGTGTGAAGGTGTGAGACAGCTGGGCCTACAAAGGAGGGAAGTTCCTGCTTGGGATCTTGCTCCTAAAGATGAAACTCCGTCATGCTTCTGTCTCCAGGGCCTGAGCATGTCCTCTGATCTCACATGTTCTGTGTAGGGAGGGACTGCCATTCAGCCCATTTTCTGGGTGAGGACATTGCATTTCATTTTTTTAATGGCTAAGTAATACTCCATTACGTAAATGTACCACATTTTCTTTATCCATTCATCTGTTGATTCTTCTAACTTGTTTCTAGTTTCTGACTATTACAAAAAGAGCAGCAATGGACATGGTTGAACAAGTGTCTCTGTGGTAGGATGAAACGTCTTTGAGTACATTGCCCTAGAGTGGTATAGCTGGATCTTGAGGTAGATCAATTCCTAACTTCCTGAGGAACTACCATACTGTTTTCCTTTGTGGTTGTGCAAGAGTTTGCACTTCTACAGTGATGGATGGGTGTCCCCTTGCTCCACGTCCTCGCCAGCACGAGCTGTCACTTGTGTTTTTGATCTTAGCCATTCTGACAGGTGTAAGATAGAACTGCAAGGAGTTTTGATTTGCATTTCCCCGATGGCTACGAATATTGAGCACTTCTTTAAGTGTTTCTCAGTCGTTTGAGTTCCTCTTTTAAGAATTTTCTGTTCAGATCTTTATCCCATTTTAAAATTGGGTTATCTGTTTTCTTGATATCTAGTTTTTTGAGTTCTTTATTTTGGGTATTATTCCACTATTGTATGTGTAGTTGGTAAAATCTTTTCCCATTCTGTAGGCTTCCGCTTTGTTTAAAGGTATCCCTGTTGGATTGAACCTGTTAAGTTCTAGCTATGCCAAGATAAGTATGAGTCCTAAGTGCCTAACTGTGGACTCAGGCTAAAATCTTTATCACACTTGTATTAATGCTCATTTAATTTCACATCTCATTTTAATTTCCATTACACATTCAATCTATTTTTCTGTCATGATGTCTATTTTTCTAATTGGGAAACAACTGAAAAACAGGATCATCTTTGAATAGCATTGGTAATGCAAACGCAGGTTTCCTAAATCAAAGTGATTTAGGTTTCATCTATTTCCTATTTCCAAATCCTATCTCACACTATGCATTTAACCATCAAATGAAAAACGATTCAATGTGCTTTAAAAGTTTCACTGTCTTCAGTACATGCAAGAATGAGAACAGCTGATCAGTCATCAAAAGGCTTAACCAACATAATCAATGTAGCTATGTTTTGTCTAGTGAGGCCAACTTGCCCAGAGATCATGGTCACTCAAATTTCAATCCACCTGCATACGACAGTGTCATAGCAAAACCCCTGACTTTGTAATGCTAACTAAAAAGATTTTTATAAAAGGCTTTAATCCATAAGACTAAGTGTGCCTCCATGGTAGAGCCCTGGCCTAATATGGCTCAGCCCTGGGTTTGCCCCTAATGCTGTTAAAGGAAGGCACAATGCTCACACTTGTGCCACACCCCTCCACACCTCTTGGTGTGGGGAATGCGGGGAGACTTATGATGAACCCAGAAGACCTTCTCTTGGGGTCCATGACCCAGGTAGGTCACAGTGGGACACAGTCAAGGCAGAGACCAAGAGTTCTACCAAGGAATTACTTTTCCCTGCCTCAGTCTGGAAAACTGGAGTTCATCTGCTGCCTTGTTCATCTATTCATTCTGGGTCAGTTCCTAGCTCTGCTGCTATTATCTGGGAGACCTGGACAGGCTACTTTAGCAGTTACAGCTTGAGTCTATTATGGATTAGAATATCATGGATTATCAATATTTTATTTCTTGTATTTATGTGTATACTTTAGAGTGTCTGTGTCTCTCAGGAGTGCTATCCACTTTCTTTGAGACAGGGTCTCCCACTGAAACTCACCAGTTGACCCAGCTTCCCCAGGTCTTAGATTACAGACTTTTTTGTTTTGTTTTGTTTTTTGTTTTTCAAGACAGGTTTTCTGTGTGTACCTTTGGAGCCTGTCCTGGAACTCACTCTGTAGACCAGCTAGCCTCGAACTCACAGAGATCCGTCTGCCTCTGCCTCCTGAGTGCTGGGATTAGAGGTGTGTACCTCTACCACCTGGCCCACACATTTTTGCACAGATGCTGGGGACTCAGGTCCTCATGCTTGTGTTGCAAATGCTTGCTCACCTGAGCCATCTGACCAGCCTTTGTTTTATGGGTGCAGAGCAACTAGACACAGGGGCTACTGGAGCCATAGAGTAGGTGATGGGCTGGGTAGCCAGCCTACTCCTCTGGAAGAAGTGATGCCGGAGGAGCAGCTGTTGGTGTTCAAGAGGGAAGAGCAGGCCTTTCATTTTGAGGAGAGACAGAGGTAGATTCATTGTGAAGTCAGAAACTTACACCTCCAGAGCAGCTCTGGGTTCCTTCCAACAACCTGGGGGATGGGCCCAACACATGCATAATCATGTGCTTTTGTTGAACTGCCAAAATCATACATTTTAACAGAAGCTGATTGCGAACGCCACCTCTGTCCCCTTCAACTTCCCTCTGCCATTTCCTCTCCTTGGGCATCGTGGTACATGTGTGGCATTTAAAGAGAAGTTGCTGGGGAGTAGTGCTGACTATGACAACGACTCAAGTCGAATTATGTCACCCGTAGAGGATGCTGAAACTGAGCTGGTTAATGGGCGGTGTCAGTTCAAAGAATCCTCAAGATTAAAGATCAAGGAAACCAGTTGGAAAGCTGACAGCTTTTGGTTTTTGTTTTCACGGGCACTGCTGCAGAATCTAGTCTGACAACCATTGTCTTCGGTTGTTTTCCTTTGAAGAAGAGACCTGCTGTGTTGGCAAGGTCTTCAGGGCTCATACGATGATCCTCCTGCTTCAGCTCCCTGAGTACCTGGGATTAGTGGGTTCACAGCCATGTCCAGGTGGCCTTAAAGCTTTGCTATGAAAAGAAATTTAGTTTTCCAATAATGAATGGAGACGCTGACTCTTTCCCAAGGGCCAACAATAAAAATGTTTTGATCAATTGCTAGAGAAAAGATAAAATTATCTCACTTTCTGATGGAAAGATGACGTCACAAAATTGATATACAATAGGAACTTATTCCAAAAGTAGGCAACTAAGATGCAGTGACGAAACTATTATAGAGAAGCTTTACATTAATGCAAACATGGGTGCACGTTTTAATTTACATAATTGCCTACATAAATGCAAAGTTGATCTCATATAAACTTAATGTTTATTGTTACTATGCAACTTTAGCATGCTCCTATATTTTATTATTAGAATGGTGTAAACCCTTGCTGGCTGTGTTACCAAACATGGAAAGGATTTGGGGATCTATCTAGTGAGATCAGGGCCAAAAAAGGAGGTGAATGCTATTTCCTTCAACCTCCCGGCAGAGCAGGAATCCTCTCCCACGAGGCTCAGCGTCACAGACTTGGGGGGTTGGAGTGCTCCTCCAGGCCTGTGCTGTTATTGTCATGGGTGAAAGCCCTGGCTGTTTTGTTCTTGACTAGTGTGTTCTAGGGTCTCCTAGTTAAGAACAAAACACCGGAGCCCTGTGCCTCAGAGTATCATGAGGTGGAAGGAGATGTAGCGATGTCTGTAGCCCTGTGGATGCTCAGGAGCCAGAGGGGAACCACAGACAGCAATCAGCTGGACAGAAGAACGCCACAGCCAAAGAATTCTTCCCCAGTGTCTTGTTTTCCATGGTCTAGACTCTTTCTCATCCCTGAGATTTTATATATATATATATATGTGTGTGTGTGTGTATATGTATATATATGTATGTATGTGTATATGTATATATATGTATATATGTGTATATGTATATATATGCACACTTTCTCATCCCTGATATATATATATATATATATATATATAATACACACACACACACACATATATATTTATCTCCACCATCCAAGAAAGAGTTAATGACGCTGGGAGACTGATCCCAGCTCACATGCCAGGCGCCATGTGGACTTCAGCTTTATGACAATCCTAGGAGTAGACAAAGTCGTATAGATGAAGGAGAGACAGACGTTCCGAGAGGTTAAGGACCCGACCTAGCTTACAGAGTACAGAGTGGGTGTTGCTGGGCTTTCTGATTTCAGAGTCTGCGTCTTTAGTCACCCCATGGCTGGAATTAGCTAGTTGCAGGCTGTGGGGGTGGGACTAACACTGCTGATCTAACCATGAGTAGAGAGGTCCATTCGTCAGAAGCCTCAACAGTTACAGTTACACACGTGACCAACAAGGAAACTTTAAAACACATAAACCAAGACCAGGTGGGATTAGCGAAACAGAATTCATGGTGATAAGTTTAGAACTGTACATATGTAAATGTTTAGTTGTGTAAAACTCCTATGAGATAAACTGCCTCCCTGACCTTTGGGGGACGCTCAGCCGTGCTTAGTCAATGCGTTGTCAGGGAACCAATCTCCAGAAATTTCATGTGGACCCACTGAGCAACATCTTCCACATCCCTTCCCCAAGCCCCTGGCAAGCAGCATTCAACTTTCCATCTCTATGAACTTGATAGCTCCATACACTTTACACAAATAGTCTGTTCTTTGTGACGTGTTTTGATTGACACAGGATCTTCAAGATTCCTCCATGCTATGACATGTGTCAGAATCGCTTTCCTCTTTGGGACTGGGTAATGGTTAGTTGCATGGACATTCTGCAGCATCAAGGGAGCTACAAGGGGACCAGAAGAGCAGAGGGCACCTGCCAGCTGAGTGTTCCTAAGTATTTGGAGCCTTGAGCATCTTATTTCCCTCAGAGTCAAACCCTTAGCAGGCCACTTGCAAAGTATAAAGGCCGGTTGTCAGCTCCCTGTTGCCTGGGCTAGGCCCCCAAGCTTGGTCTGGGAGGGTGAGATAAGCAGCCACTGGCTCTGACCCCACAGAGGCCCTGCTCATCCCAGCCCCCTGCAGATCCCTGTGAAAGGGTCAGACCCCACCTGCTAACAGGGATCTCAGAGCAGGATCTGGCACATCTAGCTGGCCCAGTCTGGGGCCAAGGGGGAGTAGTTAGTCTTTGTATCCTTCCCACCCCCTTCCTACCTTCCCAGCCCACCAGGAAGCTGGGTCCCCAGCTCTCAATGCTGTTATAGTAACAGCCATTCATTGCTACTGTACCCTGAATGGTTCACCAAGCAAGCTCCACCCAGGCTTCACAGAACCCTCACAATCGGCTACAAGGGAGGGAGGGGAAGGAGAGAGGGAGTGGGCATTGGGAACTGGGTAGTTGGCCATTTTGGAGGTGAGAAGAATAGGACCTAGGGAGGATCCATTGATGCATCTGCTTTTTTTTTTTCTTTCCATGTTGGAGAGCCATCTGGGAGGCCCATGCAACTTTAGCAGAGGGGTGGGGAAAAAACAAAGGGGTAAGTTAGAGATGTGGGCACCAGCAAAATCGTATGAGGCCTTGTAGACCATGAACAAGAGTCTGACTTTTAAATTGGGCCTGGTGGTGCTCACCTGCAGTCCCAGCACTTGGGAGGTCGAGACAGGAGGGTCAGGAGTTCAAGGTCATCCTAGCTCCACAAGTCTTTCAAGACCAACCTGAGTCTGTGTCTCAACACAAAACAAACAAAAAAGAGCCTGGTGTTTGTTTGTTTGTTTGTTTATTGGCACTCTGTAGTGGACTTCCCACTGACCGAGGAGAGAGACCGCCCTACCCAAGAGGACACCCTGTGTGCAGTCCTCTTGAAACACTCCAGGTCCCCTTATTTGGTTACCCAGAAGTCACTGGTGGGTGAACTGACACCAGCACAGAGGAGAAAACAGCCAGCAGGCAGTGTGTCCCCATCTTCTGGTGCTCAGTGGAAGTTGACAGAGCAGTATGGAGTGTGACAGAGGACACAAGAGGGTGGCCCCAGGGGGCTAGGAGAGGATCCCAGGGAAGAGACCTGAGGATGGAGCAGGCTTAGCCATGTTGGAGAGAAGACCTAGAGGGAGCAGGAAGGGATTCCGGGATGGAAACAGCAGGTAAAACATTGAGAACAAAGCCTGAGGTTCTTGGGGATTAGATTTGTCACGCGGATGGAGGGTTAGCCTGGGTTGCAGGGCAGCGGTGGACAGGGGCATGTTGTCTGCCCTCTCCCGTCATGCATTGTCAATCCTTCCTGACTGCAGTAAGCCTTTTCTTACAGCCATCCTCCCTACCTTTCTTGCCTGTCTTTCGTGTGTGTGGGGTGTGTGTGTGTGTGATGTGTATGGTGTGTGTAGTGTGATGTGTGGTGTGTGATATGTATGGTGTGATGTGTGTGTGTATTGTGGTTTGTGTGTGATGTGTATGGTGTGTGTGGTGTGCATATATGGTAGATGATAAACTTGAGGAGTTGATTATTGCTTTCCACTGTGGGCTCCTGAGATTAAACTCAGGTCATCAGACTTGTGTGCTAAGCACTTTTACCTGCTGAGCTTTCTGCTCAGCCCCAGATTTCTTTTTTGTTTGTTGTTTTTGTTTTTTGGAATAGAGCCTTGCTCTGTAGTTCAACCTGTCCTTGAACCACCCTATTGCTCTAGTCTCCAATGCTGGGGCTGCAGGACCAAGTCACTGGGCCTGGCTTTCTTGCAGACTTCCTGTGCCTTCTGTGGTGTATAGCCCACCTCCAAGGGTTGGATACTGAGACCCTTTCTGGTTTTTCTCTGTTATAAGCAGGGGACAAACATCTTTGCCCACATACCTTCAAGTGAGTATATTATTTCTGTATGATAACAGTGGGAAGTCCTGGGGTCTAGGTGGTAGACAGAGTTGAGCGCTGCCTTGGAGGGGCTGAATTGGCTCTGTTTGCAACCAGCCGGGGGACCACCAGGGCAGTTCTTGATGGGTTTCTCCTCCAGGGGCCCCAAGCAGGGACATTCTGCTGCTCATATCTTGAGCAGCAGATAACGAGCCTTGACCACATTTTCTGGTTTCCTGTGCCAGATAACGGACATGGGAGAAAGGAGTCCCACCCAGCTCAGAGAACTCATGTTCCCTTTCTGGCCGCACACCCAGCTGTCAGCTGACATGGCTGCCAGCTGCCAGTGCCTTTCCAGGAGACGATAACAGTGCTTCAAACTGAGTGTGGACCTGAGTTCAAATCACAGCTCTGCCACTGAAGTGATCTTGGGTCAGTTCCTCCCTCAGTGGCTTTTGGACTTAAGTGTTCTTTTTTTGCACAATAAGGGAAAAGAGCCTGGTAGAAACACCCTGAAAGGCAAACAAGGATGAGCAAGCCCCTGATTGGCTAATCGTCCACACTCCAGAAGTCGCGCTGTATGTTTTCATTGTCACCTAGAGTCTCCATTCTCTTTTTAAGAGAATGTTATTAGGGCTGGGGGATGGCTCAATGGGTAAAATGCTTTCTGCGTAAGCATGAGATCTCCAGCATCCATATAAAACAGTCAAGAGGATGTGGTGGCCCAGCTGTAATCCTAGCACTTGGAGACAAGGGTTACCCAGGGCTGGCAGGGTAGCTACACTAGTGAGCTCCGCGTTCAGCAAGACCCTGCCTCAGTAATCAACGTGGAGAGCAATTGAGGGAGAAAGCTGATGCCAACTTCGGTCCTCCACATGTGATCATACACACACACACACACATGCAAATATATGTAATCATAGCACACCATACGATTCACATGCTTGAAATGTTCGGGTACATTGAATTTTGTCATCCCCTAAAGAATCTTGCCATCAGGAGGCATCCCTGGCCCCAGCAGAGCCCCTACCCCGTGACTGCTAACTGACTTCCTGTGTCTGTGGATTTGCCTGGGCTGAACATTCCATATCAGCGCAATCAAGCATTGCACAATCTTCTGCAGCAGCCTCTTTCACTGAGTATGCTCCTTTTACACTGTAGTACAGATTGCTACTCCACCCCTTCTGTTGTGTGGACTAACCATGTTTAATGTGTCCTTTTCTCAGCTGATTGGCTCTTACAAATGATGTCATGGAGAACATTTGCATGTAGACACTGTGTTCTGGACAATGGGATCTGATGGCATAGGTACAATAGAAATGGGACAAGCCACCTATCATGTAGACAGGCATAATCCCTTTATTGAGACTTTAGCCACAGCCAATGGGGGAAAGCACTGAGCAGAGGGGACCAGGTTGTTCACTGTACAGAGGCTACAGAAGAGGGTCAGTCATTTTCTAATAGTCTTGGGCACAATTTTGTATGTTTGTATTTGTGTGTGTACACAGGAGTGTGTGAATGTGTGTGTACACAGGAGCATGTGCAAGTGTGTGTACATAGGAGCATGTGTGCACAGGAAGGAGTGTGTGTGCATGTGTGTACACAGGAAGGAGCATGTGTGCGTATAGGAGTGTGTGTGTGCATGTGTGTGTACACAGGAGCGTGTTCATATGTGTACACAGGAGCATGTGTGAATGTGTGTGCTGATGTGAGATGTTTTCATCAGTTGCTCTCCACCTCATTTTGCAGACAGAGTCTCATACTGAACCTCAGCTCAGCTATTGGTCTGGGCTGGCTGGCCGCCTCCAGGGATGCTCCTGTCTCTGCCTCCCCAGTCCTGGAATGACAAGTGCACACCACCACGCCTTGCATTCTGGGGCTCGAACTCCCATCCTCATGCTTGCATATCAGGCATTTTACTGACTGAACTATCTCCCCAGCCCATGGGCATGGTTCTAAAAGAGATCCATTTTGTGGGACCTTGGCCTTGTACTTGCTAATGGTCCAGTCAAATCGGCTCTGGCGTTGTCTTCTTACGTGAATGTCCTTGAATTCTGATAAGGCTGAAGGACTTCCATGTTTGAGCTGCCAGAAGGTACAAGGGCATTGCAAAAGACACACGTCTCTGCTCCAGTAGGGAGTGCCTAAAGTCAGTCTGCATTACAGTCTTAGAAAAAAGCGTTTCCCAAGTGATCGATGTGTGTATACATAGAGCTGTGTGGAGTGGCAAAGGGGACAGGCGTGGTTTGAAGACAGATGCTAAGCTTGTGTTCGGCACCCTCAGCACCCGTAGGCACAGGCATAGAGTATTTTTAGCAAAAGTGACTTTCTACAAAATAATCTAGGTAACTGTTATCATACCCACGCACTCATAATCTGCAAAGTGACCAGGGGATCCACAAGGTGTTACCTGCAGCACAGGTAGTGAGAGTCCAAATACTGCATGCTCGGGGCGTGACCTCCACAGTCAGTGGTGTTAAAACTCACCTACAGTGTGTGAGGATAGAGGGCTTTTCTAGGTTTTGTTAGGTGGCAATTGTTCTTTATTTCTGTTTATCATGTGTGACCACCTTGTGTAGCTCAGTCCCATCACTAGGGCCTCCTAACCTGTGGACATTCTGACCTTGTGGTCTAATCAGTTGTTCTGACAAAGTACTCAAGCACAAGGACAGAGACAGAAGAAAACATATACTGTGTTTTGAACGTAACAGAGTTTATTTGCCTTTTGTCCCCTTACGGCGGTCATGAGCGGGTTCTAACTGTTTCATTTCTCTGCTCAGCATGAGGAACTCTGGATCAGAGTAGAACTCTGATACATTAGGGGCTGCCAGCTGGTTTCCAAGGGAGCTGCCCCGTCTGCCATCCCATTTTAGTGCAGGAAAACTCAGCTTTCCCCATACCTTCCCCAACCCCTGTTATTATCTGTCTTGACTGCAGTCATCTCCATGGTAAGTAGCTCACTGTGGTTTTGATTGACATTTCCTTGATGGCCAACTTCCATCTTCTTCATGTCCAGGGGATAAATGCTGGGTTCCCTTTCCTAATTTGGAACTACTAACTTGTCCCAAAGAAAGAAAATTTCTATGGATAAAGATGACAGAGACAGCTACAGAAAACCTGCTTTGAGATGCTAAGAAGCCCCAGTGCTCTTATCTCTAATAATTACAAAAGATTGGATAGTTACATGGAAAATGCCTATGATATGGGAACAAAAGTAGGATGAAAATATAGTTATTTAATATCCACTTAGTCATGGCTACAGAAGCTTGTTAAAGGGGCTGAGGAGCCCATGCCTGCAGGAGAACTTGAGTTCAATTCCCAGTACCCACGTAGACAGTCAGGTATAGTTGAGCACTTGTACTCCAGTCCTGGGGACGCAGAGACAGGGGAATCTCCTGGGGCTTACTGACTAGCCAGTTTAGCCAAACTGGCGAGCTCTGGGTCCCAGTGAGGAACCTCACTGTGTCTCAAAAAGTAAGGTGGTCAGCTCCAAGGAACACCACCATGCCTTGCCCAGACACACGGTCCCAAGCAGTCATGGACTCCTCTGACACTATTAGTGACAGAAATATTAGAGTTATGAGAAGAGCAACGTTAAGTGAGGAGAGATGCATCTGGGATCATGGCTTCAGAGCATCGAGTCCATTGTGGTGGTGGGGAGCAATCAACAGGCTGAGCTCCCATCCTGGAGCACAGAAAGGAGATGTGCTTGTGCTCCCTCTGACTGGGGATCCCCAAGTGTGAGATGCTGCCACCCACATGCAGGGTGTGTCTGCCCCTTCTGTCAATCTCTCTATTAATCTGTTAATTAATTCTGTTAGCCTTCTGTTAATGTGAAAAGCCCTAACATCTTACCCCAACTGCGACTCCACTTGAACAAACGAATCAGTCAGATTTAGGGTTGGCAGGAAAAGTCAGGTTCCAGTGTCACTGGCTGACTTGATGGAGTAATTCTGACATTCCTCTGCCCTCTGCAAACAGTGGATTTGCTTTTCTTTCAGGATGTTTTTTATATGTTTTCTTCAGTTTCGGCAAATATATATATGTATTTGGTTTTTTGAGACAGGGTTTCTCTGAAGCTTTGGAGCCTGTCCTGGAACTAGCTCTTGTAGACCAGGCTGGCCTCGAACTCACAGAGATCTACCTGCTTCCGCTTCCCGAGTGCTGGGATTAAAGGTGTGTGCCACCACTGCTCAGCTTTCAACAAATAATTTTTTCTTTTTCCTCTCTCTCTCTCTCTCTCTCTCTCTCTCTCTCTCTCTGGGAGACATGGTTTCTCTATGTAACAGCCCTGGCCATTCTTAAATTCTCTTTGTAGACCAGGCTGACCTCAAACTCACAGAAATCCGCCTGCCTCTGCCTTCTGAGTGCTGGGATTAAAGGTGTGTGTCACTGCCACTGGGCTAATGATTTTTATCATCAATATGCCATTGATAGAAATGAGAATCCAACAAGTCCCTAACAAGCAAGTTGAAAATCTTTAATAAACGACTACAGCACAGAACTGACTCTCGGGCAATGTGGTGCATGAAAATGCCTCAGAGAGCAGGAGGACAAAACAAACCCAAACCCAAATAATTAGGACACAAATCAAAATAAATGAAAAAAAATATCTCACATAGGAAAAACATCTCCCCTACAACCAAAAATTTCAACACTGGTTGGTTAACCCAGCTCCTGGGAGGTAGAGGCTCCAAATCCCAGGCCAGAAACAAAACAAAACAAAATCCCAAATGGACTTGATGGAAGGGCAGAGGTATCAGGTCATCCTCAGGTACATTAAGTCTGGGGCTAGCCTAGGGTACATGAGCCCTCTCAGACAAAGAAAAAGGAAGCTGCAAGCAGACATCTGCAGATTGGGGAGTCAGGTGTAGTCCTACATTGCCTGAAAAAAGCCCTCTCTATAGATCCAGGAATCCATGGAGATTGGTTAACCGTGTGACATGCCATCTCCACCTTGGTACCCAGATTTCCCGGTAGAGATTGAGTGCCTCTTCCAGGCTTCCAGAGCTGCTAGGATCCTAGGGATGTCAGTGTTCATGGAGGGCTCCCTCCTCGCTCTGAGCTGGCCCAATTAAAAACAGATGACTAGAAAGAAGGCCTCCTCCTGACATTGTAGAGATGCTGGCTTCTGCATCCTTGCTCCAGACGATGGCTTGCAATGGCAAGACAGGAGCTGGACTGGGTTCCTGCTTGTACCTGCATCACAGGACTCAAGTCTCAGCTTGCTTCTTCAGGTTACGTCTGGTGGCCAGGGCCTCACAAGCTTCCCTATCAGGGTAGGGATATAAAGATTTCTGCAGGGTTTCTTCAGCAAGTGCTGAAGACCTAGAATACAGTAGGGTGGGAGAATATGAATATACTCAAGAGGTTCTTCCTTCTTGAGTATAGCCCAATGCAGGTGTTGATATCTATATTGCATACCAAAGGAAACACAGACTCAGAGAGATCTAGGCACCCACACAGAAAAGTGTGAAGCTTCAGAAGCCAGCTCTTTGTTCCCACTGCAGCCAGGGAAGGATGATTTGATGAACCAGCAGCTTTCTGAGCACTGGAGTTTAGAGATTTTTTTTGTGGGCCTGTGCAACCTACCCTCACCACCACTGGTGGCCGATTCAAGAAACACAGGACAACTACTAACTGTACCCTTGGCTGGCCTGGGAGCTAGCCTTCTGAGCCTGGAAGGAAGCTGGCTGCGCGGATCCTGCAGCTGAGGGCATTCTAGCCGGTGCAGAGCTGGGCGAGACAAGTGAGTGATGTCTGATGCCCTCTAGTGGGCAAAGAGAGCAGCGCTCTAGCTTCATCCAAGCTGGGGAGGCCAGACTCAGATAAAAATTCTAATAATAATGGCCCCACTCAATGAGTATTTTCACATGCAGGTACTTTGCATGAATATAATAGCTGCACCAGTTCCCTGGGGCATCATCACCATGTTGCAGAAATAATCTAGGACGGGACGATGACGTCATCAGTCCCCACCCCCATCCCCAGAAAACAACTTCAAGGCTTTTTAGTTGTCAAGATCTGAGGAAGACGCCATCAGCCAGGGACACTCCTGAGCCAGGAGAGGTACTGGAGCTGGACTTGGAGGTGACTCGTGAGGCCTCTGGACCCTTTAAACCCTCCACCCCCTCACAGTCTGCTTCCCCAACCTTTGGAGTACCTCAACAGTGTATTCACATGGTCTATAAAATCTGCAAAAGAAATATATTTGATTGCAATTGTCTGTGATTTGAATGTAATTGCCACTTAGGCAAGAGCTGAACGTCAAAAAGAATCAGACCAGATGGTGGGGATCAGAATATGTCAATACACTCCCCTCACCCAGCACCACCAAAAACCATGGCAGTGGGCTTCCCTGGGCACCCTTGTGAAGTGTGTTTGCGGGAGGCACTGCCAGGTGTTCACTGCTCCTGGAGAGGGTGAGTCCAGTGTCTTGGGGTCCCCTGAATGGATGTGGTGTGCTTAGCCTGGTTTGGGGGAGAGGCCGGGCCCCTGCTGACTTGGGCCTGGGGAGAGGGTTTCTGCATCCAGCTTCTGAACCCTTTGCTGGACAGGGAGGAGGGCATTTCCCAGAAGAGGAAACTGGGGTCTAGACACTGGCTGGATAGTACCGGCCGTCAGTTGTCTCCCATACCAGCTCAGAATGTCAGCAATCCCAGACATCCTGTGACTAGCACTGGCTGTCCATCACATCCTGAGTGGATTTGGGTCCCACACCTAAACACTGGTCCCACAAACCTGTGAGCAGGAGTCCTGGGTCTTTCCACCTGGCAGAGGGGAAAGTGGTGAAGCCCAAACTGATGGAGCTGCTCACCTGGAAACCAGAGGCCATCCCAGGGTTCCTAGCTGCCCAGATGCCCCTGCTTCCTGCTCAGGGATGTGAAACTCATTTTGACCAGCAGGGGGTGGCATGCCCTCAGAGATAACACCAGGCAGGGCACCCAACATTCTCGCTAGCTAGCAGAATTCACTGATTTGTGAAGTACCAAACCTTCAGCCCCAGCTCCATGCCAGGCTCCAAGAGGGCTGGGGGAGCAAGCAGAGAGGCGCAGGGAAGCGAAAGGCACTGGTCTCTCTGGCAAGCTGACAGTCCACAGCCAGAGCAATGTCATGCCTTCTAACACCGAAAGAGACACCCCTCACGCCCAGCGAGAGAACTGTGTGTTAGCGCTGCTTTGCTCCAGCTGGTCCTGTTTAACCAGTAGACAAAGCTACCCAGGGTGGGATGGGCCAAGGGAGATAAGCTTGGAAACGGTCTGTGGGCTCTCACTGGCTTTACCACCTACAAATGACAGCCTGACAATGTCTATCTGATGGGGGAAGAGCCACTAGCCAATCACATCAAGTTGGGGTGTGGCTACTGGGACCCCAGGTAGAAAATCGAGAGAACTCTCTCCATGCGGTGTTCGCCAGAGGGATTGGATCGTGACTTTGGTAGAGTGAGTTCCCCTTTTTCCTTTCATTAAAAATACCTGTTTCTATTGAGCTAGCTTGGTTATTGATTTGTGCCGACTTGATAATTCGCCATCGCCTATCAGTATCAAGCATGTTCATGGGTAGCTCCCTGGGAGCGCACTTGGCCCTGCCTGAGCCTTACTGCACTCTGGGATTGATTCCCCAGCACCTTGGAAATCAGTTAGAAACCAGGCGCCAAAGGGAGGAGAGGAGGGCAAGGTGCTGGATGGGGGGAGGGGCTATGTGACTTCAAGATGTCATGTGACACCAGAGGTGACCCTGAAAGCCTGGCCTTTCCCCTGCAGATCACAAGGGCTGACAGGGGAAGGTCAGCAGCCTACCTTCAATTTCTCACTCCCCATCGATGACCATGAGATGCAGAAAAAAGATCAGATGTCGTGGGGTGGAGCCAGGACAGGCGGTCCGGTGGGCACAGCTGGGGGGGGCGGGGAGGAGGCTGAGCTTCAAGATCAAATATGGGCTGTGTGTGCCTGTATGGAGAAGAGGGCTGTCTTGTCCACTAGGACCTGCTGGAGGGACGAGGGGAGACAAGAGCTGGCATGGGCTATAGACTCCCAAGGGCTGAGGAGGTTTACAAGGGAACCCCAGAAATAGAGGTGTGATCTCTCAAGGCTAAGGTTGAGAGAGGCTTGTGAATATGTCCATCTCTGTAAGACCCACTTCAATGGCTATGGGTTCAGAGAACTGGACCGGCAGTTCAGGCTGGGGAATCCGGACGGACCCTTCTTCTTCATCACCTTTACCAAGGCCTCAAGCCCCACTTGAGGCATGAGGGGAGGGCTCGAGAAGAACACCAGCTGGGATGTGAGTCCAAATTGGGAATTTCAGTCAAATCCTGACTGGACATTTTCATTTCTCCCCTCCACTCCCCTCCTCTCCCCTTTTCTCCTTTCCCTTACCGCCCCCTCATACAGGGTCTCATGTAGCTAGGCTGACATTGAATCTGCTACGTACGCAAGGGTAGCCTTGAATTTCAGAGGTTACTGCCACCTTCCTGTGTGCTGGGATTACACATGTAGGCCACCACGTCCCCCTTCATGTGGTGCTGGGGACTGAATCCAGGGCCTCATGCATGTAGGCCAGCACTATCCTAACTAGTTATACCCCTAGCCCTGGGCATTCTCATTTTTAGGTTGAGATTGTGTTTGCAAGCTAAGGTGACCTCATATAGGTTCTGTGCTCCCGTTCTACATAGCCCCTTGGGGAGAAGAGGGGACAGAAACAGAGACAGGGAGAGAGACAGAGACTAGGAAGAGAACACAAAAGGTTGAGGTCTGGACGCCCTCAGATTTGTACAAGGTCTCTTCTAGCACATTGTGTTGACCAAGGAGACCCCTAAATAAGGTCAAGACATACTTGGGGGAGCAATAGGGAGATTGGACTCACTTTGCTATATCTGCCACAAAGACTTGGCTTTCCCAGCCCAGGGTGGAGGTCAAGATGCAGACTCACTGACATCCAGACCCACTGCATGTTCAGAAGAGAAAACAGAGAGTTGTCAATCTCTGACTTTCTGCCCTTCCTCTCCTGAAGGAACAGCCCCTGTGTGCTCAGCTCAGCAGGGTGGCCAGAGGGAGTGGGAACTGGGGAAAGAGACGGGTTGTGACCCCTATCCCAACACCTGACATGCATTGCCTCTGGTTCCTCATCTGTCAACTGGAGATAATCTGCTAACTTCCCTCATTGGTACCGTGACGGTGGAAGTGTTTTATCAATGCATGACCGTTTGAGATCATTCAAAGAGGTGGGTGGCTTTGCCCCTATCCTCAAAGGATAACCAGGCAAGGTAAGAATGGAGCCCTGGCCCCCACAAGATGAGACTGAGGGATTGTGTTAGCAGAGGGAAAACGGGAGAGACTGCGGCAGGAGAGAGTCCAAGGCCTAGTCTTGGGCATGGGTTGAATGAACAAAGGGGACAGAGGTTAACATGGTGGGAACAGACGCACGGACACACAGGTGTGGAGAGTAAGAGCACCCGTGGTGGGTGACAGGGTCCCACATCCCATGATAAAACGTAGAAATTCTAAGGGGTTCACATTAGCCAGGCGGGAGCTGAAGTTGGTTTGCATGCTTGTTCCTTGGCAGGGTCGAATTGGAAGAGGGGGAAAAAGACCAGCTGATTGAAAACAGATTCCTGGGGAGGAAGTATTTCAGGCTGGCGTGAGACAACTGCCTGTAACCCATCCCACCCATTCCCCAGCCCTGACGCAAGGCTGGCTAGAGCAAGGCTTTCTTCCTGGCTTCATCAAGCAAGCTGAGGGCCCTGCTGGCAGGAGATGAAGCTTCTGCCATCCCTGCCTCGGTGCCAGAGTCCGCGCTGAACTTCCAACATGGACAGTCAGACTACAGGCCCTCGGCCAGGCTAACTGCTCCCATTGGCCTTGACTTCTCATCTCAGAGGGATCGTCCTGTTTCCCAGGTGAGCCACTCAAGTGATAAGTTAACTAGCTAGTTCACAGGGGATCCTGGGGCCTTGCTGGCCATCCAGGCTAACTGAATGGGTGAGCTTTGGGCCAGTGGATTTATCCTGGACCTGGGGTGTAGATAGGGAGGCTTAGGATGGAAAGGAAGAAGTGGGTGCACTATGATGTGAGGGCAGTATGGTACAGGGACATTTGTCTGTTGCTAACTCAGATGGGGGGGTTGTTTGTTATAGCAGCATGACCTAGCTTATCCTAACAGATACAACTCATGATAAACTAAGGTATTCTCACTGTCTGTCTCTGTGTGTATGTGTGTGTGTGTGTGTGTGTGTGTGTGTATGAGTGTGTGTATTGCGCTGTATTGTGTAGTGTATAGGTACATGTGTCCAAGTAGGGGTCAACGGTCAAATCAGGTGTCTTTCTCTATTACACTCCATCTTCATTTGGGAAGTCAGGGTTTCTCATTGAACCTGAAGCTCAGCATTTTGGCTAGGCTAGCTGGACCATGAGCCTTGGGATCTGCCTGTCCCTGGCTTCTAATGCTAGGGTTGCAGGTATGTGCCATCATGCTGGGGATTTTTACAAGGACTGAGGATGGAACTCAGGACTTCATGCTTGCATGGCCAGAGCCCTTATCCCCAGCCCGATGGTGTGTGTTCTTTGGAATGCTAAGGCTTACATCTTGGGGCTCAGGAGATGGCTCAGTGGTTTCAGTGACTGCTGCCCAAGCATGAGGACCTGAGTTCAGATCCCCAGGACCCCTGAGAAAAATCAGGCATGGTGGCATTGAGCTGAAGCAGTAGCAAGCACCAGGGCAGCAGAGACAGGCAACTCCAGATTCAGTGAGAGGCCCTGTTCAAGAAGTGACAAGAGGAGAGTAATAGAGAAAGACACCTGATGTCAACCTCTGGCTTCCACACACGCTCGTGTGTGTGTGTGTTTATAAATATACAGAGTGTAACATTACTGTCTTAACTTTTTGGGTTTTTCAGTGTTAGGAATTGAACCCAGGGCCTCACCCACAGTGAGAATGTGTGCCCCGCCCACCTTACCTTTCAAAAGTTCAGCTCAGTGGCATTAAGTACACTGTGTGCAGCCCTCACCATCATCAACCCACAGAGTTCCTCCTCCTACAAAACTGAAACTTTGTGTCCATCAGGTAACAAGAGCGCCCTGTCCTCACTCAGGGCCCGGCAATTTCACTTCCAATCTTTGCAAACTGGACTATTTTAAATACTTCTTTTAACTGGAATCATCCAGTGTTTGTTTGTTTGCGACTGATTTATTTCACTTAGTATGAGTTGGAATTTCCTTATTTTTCAAGACAGAATAATATTCCATTATATGGACATACCACATTTTGGTTGTCCATTCATTGGCCATTGGACATTTAGGTAACTTCCATGGTTTAGCTATTGTATATAGCTTTTTAGATATTTTTAAGCATTGTGTGTGTGGAGATGCTTGCCAAGAAGCCAGAAAGAGTCTAGGCTTCCAGGTTTGGGTTCTAGCTTACCAGGCAGTTTCGAGTAAGTGGCTTCCTGATCTGATGGCAGCCGCCCTCACCTACCTGCCTGCTCTTAGCAGTGTGCCGAGGGCCAGCTGGGACCGCAGCGTGAAAGCTCCGGGCAGAGAAGCCACCACAGGAGACTATTATTGTTATTGCTCAGTGGAGAAAGGCCAGTGGCTTCCCAGAGGCATGAGTCACTCCTGGTGGAATTCCAGGCACCAGGAGAGGCTGTTCTGGGCAACAGAATCCAGATTCCACACAGAGCAAAGGCCTTGACCCTGAGCCCTTGGGGGAAGCCACACCCTCTGTCCTGGGCGGCCACTGCTGTGAAGACCCTCCGTCGCTGCTGTGAAGAGCCTGTGGATGTCAGAAGCATTCGGGCTCTTAGGAATAGAGTCTCTAGCCCCACTGCCACACATAACTGTTAAGGACGTACAGAGAGGGAGATATACTTGCCCAGAGTTGCACAGCCAGAAGAACTGGACTGGATACAGAATCTCAGACACACAGTGCCTCTCTGCCTCCCACTTGGTACCAGTCATCAGTGAGTAAGAAGAATGAGTGGCCTGAAGGCCCCCAGAAGCAGGTTGGGCATTCCTTTGTGTTTCGGGGACACCCATCTGAGGACTGATTGACCCACAACCATCTGTTTACCTTCCCACTTCTTGGTTAACATGGAGACCGCTCAAAACCATAGGAGAGTGATTAAGCCTTCCCACATCCGTGGTACGGGGCTGAGCTGTCACACACAGATTTACATGTCTGCCCTTTTGTGAACCTGGAGCCAGCGCTCCACCATTCAAAAGCCCCAAATCCTTAGTTCAAAGACATTCCCAAAGCCGTAAATGAGGACAGGCAAGAGCTTTGATGGGAACCCAAGCAGGAGGCCTGTGAAATGCGTTCACAAATGCATGCCCTGTGCCCCTTGGGAGCTGTGGCATCTCTGCAGAGCTCAGCAAAGAGCCCCCTGTGCCCATTGTCGAGGTGGCACAACCAAGGCTTATTAACAGCTTCCTGAGATGCCAGCCAGAGCGGGCAGTGAGGGGGAGGAGCCACCTTGTCAGGACTGGGCTTTTGGTCATTGCACATGATACAAGGAAGAGAACTCTGTGCCCAGAGTGTGCAGACCAGGATAGACCAAATCTTGGAGATGCAGACCAGGAGGGTAGGGTGATGGGATCCAAGTGCCACCTACTGCCCAATGACAACCAAAGCATCCAGTGTCATGACACTGAAGAGCTCAACATAAAGCCAAAAAGCTCACACGGCACTCAGAACCGCCACACTCAATAATCAGGCCACAGCCATCTGGAGCCTGACCTGGGATGTCTTACATAAAACCCGGAGCCTGGGTTTCTTTTTAATTTTTTTATTACATTTAAATTTATTAGTTTGTGTGGTGATGGGGGCCCACACCATGGCACATGTGTGGAGGTTAGAAGCTGGTTTTCTTTTTTAACTGTGTGGGTTTCAGGAGTTGAAGACAGTTCGTCAAGCTTGGTGGTGGCCACTTCCAATTGCTTGGAAAGTAAATTAATTTGGGGCTGGAGAGATGGCTTAGCAGTTAGGAGTGCTTGCTGTTCTTGCTGAAGGCCTGAGTTCAGTTCTTAGGACTCATGTCAGGTGGCTTACAACCACTGTAATGTTAGCTCCAAGGGACCCAAGGTCCACTTCTGGCCTCTGTGGGCACCTATGTACATGTGTGCATATGTTCACAAGTCGCACACAAATCTTAAAATGTTTTATTTTTAGCGTATGTGTGCATGTGTGTATGCATTCCTGTGTGAACAGTTGCATACACAGTTGGTCATGCACATGTTCGTGTGTGTGTGTGTTGGCCAGAGGCCAACCCCAAGTGTCACTGCTCAGGAGCTATCCACTCTGGTCTCAATGAGACCTGGGACTTGCTGATCGGTTATACGCGGCTAGTGGGTCTCAGGAATCCTTCAGTCTCCAACCCCCGCTCCCAGCACTGAGATTATGGGGCTGTACAACCAGTCTTTTGATGCAGGGGAGTAAACTAACATTCTCATGCACAAGCAGCAAATACCTCACCGACTGAGCTATGTCCCAGTCCCTGGGCCTGATTTCTTCAGACCCATGGCTCCTTACCAAATGGACAGTCTCAAGAAGACAACTCCCACTGTAAAATTTACTATTCAACAAGGGAACGAGAGATACACCTGGACCCTCGGATCTGGGCTTCACACAGTAAGACTAAGCCACCTCTCCCTCCAGCTCCACCCCATCTCGGCGAGGTGAGGCTCTCACTAGGACCTGGTCTACAGCCCCCTCTGCAGTGTATGTCAATAAATCCTCTCTTGTCTTTGGTGTCATGGTAAAGTCTTTTACCTTCCACATCACTGACCTCCCCTGCGCCATTTTCCACAGCATATTGGTGGCCTGTAGGGACAGAAATCCCTTGGGCTGCCTCTCTCAGTCACTTATTGTGGTGATGGGGTGAGTGTTCAGAGACAGCTGAGGAGCTCCGGCGAGGGTAGCACCCTACCATGGCTTTGAGGCTGCTGCCAATTGTCAGGCCACAAGCCAGGGGGCTCCTTTAGGCCCCCGAGGATCAGTCTATGAGAGCAAGGGCGACTCTCCTTCCTTTCTGCGTACCATCGCGAGGGCTCCTTCATCCCTCTGCTCACCCCTCTCTGGTACTTCCATTGCTGTCATTGCCCCCACAGAGCAGAAGGGAGCAGTGTCTACATGGCCGCCATTTGCAAGCCTGGCTCTTCTCTCCTGGACAGATTTACTGATCCGAGAAATGTGCAGGTGACCAAGCGTTCCCAGCTCCGGGGTGTTGGGCTTCCTGTCTCTCATGACCATTCCACAGCTGGTTTCGGTCTGTAAGTCTCCTTTTGATGTCGATACAGCCTGACCAACTGGACACTCTGGCCCCATGACCCAGGAAGCTCCAGCATCAACCTGAACTTCACTTTCACAGGCTGGAGGCCCTCCATTCTTAGTGGGATGCTCTAGCTTAGAGTGGCACTTACATTCCCTGCAGACAAGCAGAAGGCCTGTCTCCTACTAGTAATACCACTGAGCTGAAGACCTCAGTGGGACCCACAATGGGTTTCACACCTGCTCTTCCCTCCAACTGTCCCCAAGGGTGTGTTCTTTCCCAGCTGTTCTCTGTGCTGTGGGATCCCTTCTCTCCGATTTCCTTTCCCTGATGCTGCCTATAACCACATCGAATGTCTGCTGACAGTGTATACAGTGTCATCCTTAACTTGTTCTCTCCACTGACTCGTTCTGCATCTCTGGGGACAGCACTGGGACTTTAATTGAGGGCTGCCAACTTCTTTCTATGCTGCTTCCTGATTCTGACAAACTAGAGGGACACTTGCCTAGGAAAGGAAATGAGATCTCAGTTTCCCTCACACTCCCTTCCTCTTACAAGGACTGTCAACGGTGACTCCTCAAAACTAAGCTCCCCTCTTGTAACTTCTTCTTCCTATCACTCTGAATTAAAATGAGGCCACGAAAAGAAGACAAACAATTGGACAGTGGGTCTGGGCTCCTTCCTGGGACTTTAAGAGAAGTTCCTGAGGCTGTGGATGCCAAGAGCAAAGAAGCAATCTGGAGATAAACACCCTATGTTGCTCGCTGGGAAAAATATCACACTGTAAAAAACATTTAAGCATAAAGATTGTAAAAAATAAATTTTTTGAGGGGGGTATAAGATAGGTAAAACAAGACTTCTCTTTCAAAATGAAATGATAATGCTGAAGTCCAAACCAGAAATGTCTGCCAAAGTTCATTGTGGTATAGCCACGATAGTGAGAGCTTTCAAAACTCCCGAGCTCAGCACTGATGTAGAGCTGGGCTGTATCTTCTGCTCCAAACAGTGAGGTTCTCTTAAGATCTGTTCCGGATAACATTTATAATATCTGAATTCAAGAACAAAGATTTTGTTTTATTACTTACTTTTTTTTCTAAGTCTGTCCAACTTAGACACTGAAATCTTAACGAAACCAGTCATTTCAAAACATGTTCCCTCTAAGTTTTGTCTAAATGTCACACAAAATATTAAAACTAAAAATCTGTTATTTCATCTTCAAGATGGGTAAAACTGTCCTCTCAGTATTCAGCTTCCTAAGCTTGAATGCCTAAACCAATGAGGGCAAAAGAGATAACCAATATTGTATTTCTTATCCTATGAGGTCAGCCAGGATGAAGGGGACAATGAGGTCCTTCTCAAAGGACCTTATGACTCTGAAAAAAATTGGTTTGATCTCATAAAATCTGTTGGCATGGTCAGAAAGACCATGGAGAGCCCAGAGGTGATGCTAACAAGGTCCACATTCTTCAAAATGGAGAACCAGTTGGAGGAGGTTACACGGCCCTCAAGAACCTGATCCATCCTAGCACACAGAGAGAAGAAAAATTAAGCCCCTTAAGAGAAACTTTTGAGTTGGGCATGGTGGCTCATGCCTTTAATCCCAGCACTTGGGAGGCAGAGGCAGGCGGATCTCTGAGTTCAAGACCAACCTGGTCTACAGAGGGAGTTCCAGGTCTTAAAGAAAACATTCAAAAACAAAATAAGAACAAGAACAAGAACAACAACAAAAAACCCAAAACAAAATCAAATGACAAAAGAGTGTAACCCCTGAAGTATCTCTACTGAGCTTCACAGTTTAATGAGAAAAATTAACTCTTGGCCACCTGTAAGGCCCAAGGCACTCAGCGGGAAATCGACTCCGCAGTTCTCATCTGACCTGATTCAGCTGGGGACTTGGTGGTCCTGGAGACCTATAGCCATCCAGGTGACAAGTTCAGCCCCTTTTACAGAGACTTGAGGACTAACCATATAAGTAACCCTATGGACACCCGTGTACAGCTTCTGATTTGGAATTATCCAGGTGGAAGACATCCTATGCGACCCACGCTTGCCCTTAGCTGTGCCCCACCAGGCCGGTCCTTTCCCAACTATCATAAAAATCTTTTCAAGATGTCCCGTTCTCCTGTCAAAACTCATTTGTCTGACTCTGAGTAAAGAGAAACCCAACTCTCTGCTTTATATCTCCTCTGTTATTGCTAGAGAAAAATCTCCATCACAGCAGGATCCATCACACCCATCCTCAGGCTTACCTACACAGCTGTACGTCACTCCAGTCCTCCAAACACACCCCTTCACTCAGCTTAAGGATCTCAGACTCCAGAGCACCTCTAAGGTGTCCCTCAGTATGCAGTAACTGACCATATCTAAGCCTGTCTCCTATCTTGATGCTCTCCTGCTTCGTGGGGGGCTTCCAGGAAAAATGAAGCTCCCCCAGTTCCCCACCACAGCATCACAGGGTTGTGTCTTCCTGCTCTCTTTCCTGAGAGATAGGGTTTCTCCTTCAAGTCTGGTCCACTGCTCTGTTCTTCCTCTCACAGCTTGTATGCCCAGGCATTTTTCTGGAAAACATCTGGCAAGGCCATGGTTGGCCTCCATTGTCTTCCTAGCAGGGGTTTGTATTCTACTCTGTATTTTTAGTCCCTGCTTTCTCCAAGGCGAATCAAGTTGTTTCTTCCAGAATTCCTGGCTGGGACAATTCCTGGGCAACTTCTCCAGATGGATTTGGACTCTCTTGGTTCCCATGGCCCCTTTCTTGCTGTTATTCATCCTGTTTTATATTTTCAGCCCCCGCTTACTTAACCTTCTGTCATCAGTGTCTTAGGGATCTATTGCTGTGATAAAGCACCATGACCTAAAGCAACTTGGGGAGGAAAAGGTTTATTTCATCTTATAGCTTTTGTAAGTCCATCACCAAGGGAGGCCATGGTGAGAACTCAGAGAGGGAACCTGGAGGCAGGAACTGAAGCAGAAGCCCTGGAGGGGTGCTGCTTATTGACTTGCTCTGTATAGCTAACTCAGCCTGCTTTCTTCTGCACCCAGGACCACCAGCTCAGAGGTGACTCCACTCATATTTGGCTGGGCCCTCCCATGTCAGTCATCAATTAAGAGATTCCCTACAGACTTTCCAGATAATAGTAGTGGGTAATAGAGTAAATACTTGTAAGCTATTATTTATAAATAATTTACATTGGCATAGTTTTTTGTATATTGATACAAGTTCAAATTATATTTGTTATTTCTGTTTACAATATTTGTACAGCTATGCAAAGTTATTCTGCCAGATTGTATATGTGTATGCTTCTACCCTTGTTTAGGACATTTTGCATATTGATGTAACTTTTAGGATATATTTTAATGTTGCTTTATATATTACTCCTACCTCTGATCAAGATACTTACAGATTGTTTACATTTTGAGGTCATTGTCCTTATTTGTTGCACATTTGTTTACAGATTATTTAATATTCTGACATGAAGCTTTAGTATTTAAGTTATATAGGTATAAAATATTATTGGTCAATAGTTGTTCATGTTAGTATACATACGGTCAGATCAGTTAGGTTATTTAAATATATAGAGATTGTATTCTGTCTAGATAGGTAATCTTCAACCACTTCAAGAATCTGTAGAACATGGCATTTAAATAACTTAGGGTTCTGTTGACATGAGACATGATTGCTCCTGACAGCACCAATCTACTCCTGAGAGAATGTTGAGCACCAAAGACACTCCACTCAGAGTTTGTTTTCTTCTTGGCACAATTGGCCTTTGGGCAAGGAACTGCCCATACCTCAACCACTAACAAAGTACATGGTATCTGGAAATGGATAAACAGGACACAAGGAAAAAGAATGTCAAATCTTGCTAAGACAGGGTAAGACAGTTCTGAAAAATTTCCTGCCTCTAAAAATGGTCTGTCAGTTACTCTAGGCCTTGGCCAAAGTTGGTTGCTTCAAAGTTGCAAATGAGACTTTGGGTTATTGCTCAGGTAGCTAATTGTCTCTGTCATATATTGCTCACTTTGGAAGCTGTTTGATTGCACTTCCTGCCTACTCAAGTAATATTATCTCCCTTCTCAGGCCCTTGATGGGGTTGAAGATTAGCTAGCCATAGTTATCACCCCCTTATGATCTAGCCAAGCCATTTCCAATATAAAACTTAGACTCCTTAGGATAAAATGTTTATTAAAACATTTAGCATACATTCCTTGCTTAATATTGTTTATGCTGGTTGTAATTCTAATCTTATACTTGATATCTGTTCCTAGTGTATATAATTTTGTATTGGGTTTGGACTCTCTTTAAACAAAAGGGGGAGGTGCTGTGGGAACACATTCTGCTCCTTCAGCCAATAGCCTTTAAGATACCAGTCTACTTGGGCATGGTCTCTTATACTATAAATTCAGCTGTAAAGCATGTGCTTGCTCTCTTGCTTTTGGTTCTCACTTAGGCTGCTAGACTCTGTTGCTGTTCCCCGTTTGTGCAGAGGACTGTGATCTAGGACAGAGATCTGTAAGTCTCCCCTAAATAAATAATCCTTTATTATTCATAATTCTAAACTAGTGTGGGGTTATTTTGTGACTTCTGCCATCAGGCCAGTCCCATGGAGCCATTTTCCTAATTAAGTTTTCTTCTTCCCAGATGACCCTAGCTTGTTTCAAGTTGACATGAAAACTAGCCAACGCAAATTGTTATCTTCTAGACAACATGATATTAAGGTCTAGATTATACTGTCTCAGGCCATTGCCATCAGAGATATCAACCATTACTGTGGGTCATGGCTATTCTTGGTTGTGAACTTGACTACATCTGGAATTAACTGAAACCCAAGTAGCTGGATATGCCTGCATAGGATTTTTTATAAATTATTTGAGGTGGGAAAATCCACCTTAAATTCAAATCTTTTGAGGTAGGACCATCCATCTCTTTTCTGTTGTTGTTTGTTTGGTTTTGCTTTTCGAGACAGGGTTTCTCTGTGTAACAGTTCTGGCTGTCCTTGAACTAGCTTTGTAGCCAGGCTGGCCTCGAACTGAGAGATCCTCCTGCATCTGCCTCCCAAGTGTTGGGACTAAAGGTGTGCGCCACCACGCAGTGGAATATCCATCTTAAATCTGGGCCACACCTCCTGCTGCCAGCCTATGTAAAGGAAGTGGAAGAAGGAAGCTCTTGCTGTTTGCCTGATTGCTCTTGGTTTGCTTCATTGGGATTACAGCCTACTTCTTCAGAGTTCCAGGGTATACGAAAGACCAACTGAGATATCAGCCTCGTGTACTGAACAACTACTGGATTCTTAAACCTTCCATCAGGAGACAGGAGGGTTCGGCTAGCTGGACCACAGCCTGTAAGCCACCCTAATACTCCCCCATTTTTATATAGATAGACTCATTCTATCAGTCATGTTCCTCTAGAGAATTCTGATGAATACACCACCTCAGAGTTATTGAACATTGCCATTACCATCTCAGAGTCATCAGTCATTACCACCACTGAAGGTCTCTCTATGGCTAAATGGTGGTCCCACAATCTGGTCTTCCGCTTCTTGCAGTAGCTAACCCCCAACCCGGCACACTTCTGGAGAATTCTATACCTTCCTACCTGTGTTAGTTAATTTTCTAGTTGCTATGTGAAAATACCTGGCAAAAACATCTTAAGGAAGGAACTGTTTCTTTTGGCTCACAGTTTGGAAGTGTAGTCTGTCAGGGCAGGGAATTCATAGGGGCAGGGGTTTGAGTTGACTGGTCACCTTGCACCCATAGTCAGGAAGCAGAGGCAGATGGATTCTAGAGCTTGGCTGTGTTTGTGTTTCTACTGCAGTCCAGGACCTCAGCCCATAAAATGGAGCCACCACATTTAGGGTGGGTCTTCTCCCTTTAATTAACCTAATCCAGAGAACCCCTCATGTATAAGTCCAGAAGCACTTCCCATTTCTCTTTGGTGATTCTAGATCCTGTGATGTTGAAAATCAATACCAATCATCACAACCCTAACGTGTCATTCCTAAAGCTGTAACCATCCATCCCTCAGGACATCTTTCCTACAGGTGCATGACCCTCTCATGATGCAAACTCCATACTGCCCGATGTCTGAACTCCCATAGTCTCAGAGTTCCAGCATGTATTGTCCAAAAGTGTAAATTCAGAGTCTTCAAGTCTCTATACAGTTAAGAGATAAAAATAAAAAGCCCTGTACTTCAAGGAGGACCAGGTTTCTCTTCAATTGTTCTTAGCTCTTTAATAAAGACTGTGGCTTTCAAACCTGCTCTGCCTGTAACATTAAGCTTGCTCCCACCTCTTCATGTCTTTGCGCTCTATTTCATGTGTGTCTTTAAGTACTTACAGGAGCCGGGAGAGACACCAATCTGATCCCCTGGAGTATAAATGGTTATGAGCTGCCTGTTGCGGGTACTGAGAATTGAACCCTGGTCCTTTGGAAAAGCAGGAAGGGCTATTAACCACTGAGCAATCATGCCTTCCTCCAATTACATTTATTTAGGAAGGCAGAGAACAATCTGTAAGAGTCAGGCCTGTCCTTCCACTATGTAGGTCCTGGGGATTGAATTCTGGTTGTCAGATTAGAGGCCTTCCTGCACTGAGCCACGCCATCCACCCTTTGTTCCGTCCTTTTCTCCCTCTGACTGTGGCCTGGCTGAGAGCATTAATCAGTATTCGTGCATAGCCTGAATTCTTGTCTGTCTGGAAATTTCCTCCACCAAACAATTAAACCCGTGACCCCTGTATACAACCTCACTCAAGTTTTCAAGATGGGGCAGAATCCAGCCAGATTCTCTGCTAGAATGTAACAAGAATGACCAGATTCTCTGCTAGAATGTAACAAGAATGACCAGATTCTCTGCTAGAATGTAACAAGAATGACCAGATTCTCTGCTAGAATGTAACAAGAATGATCCAGTTCCTTATGGAGTCCTAGTATCCCTCTGTCCAGTTAGCATTAATTGTCAAGTTGACTGTAGTGGCTTCAATAGGTATACCTCCCATGGATTCAGGTGTTTGAATGCTTCACCCATAGGGAGTGGAACTATTAAGAGGTGTGGCCTTGTTGAAGTAGGAAGTATATCACTGTGGGGGTGGGGTTTGAGGTCTCATATATGCTCAAGCTATGCCCAGTGTCTCAGACTACTTCCTGTTGCCTAGGGATCAAGATGTAGAACTTCTCCTTCTCCAGCACCGTGTCTGTGTTGCATGCCACCATGTCTCACCACGATGATAATGGACTAAACCTCTGATACTATAAGCTAATCCCAATTAAATATTTTCCTTTATAAGAGTTGTTATGGTCATGGTGTCTCTTCACAGCAATAGAAATTCTAGCTAGAACATTGACACAAACCTACATCACCTGAAAAAGGAAGTCTCAACTGAGTAGTTGTCTTTATCAGGTTTGTCTATGAACATACCTATGAAGGATTGTCTTAACTGAAGTAGAAGAGCCCAGCCCCTGTGAGCAGCACAATTTCCTGGGTGGGTGGTCCCGGGCTCTCTAAGGAGACTAGCTAAACATGAATCTGTGTGTGAGTCAGAGATCCAGCCAGAAAAAAAGCAGTCCTCCATGGCTTCTGCTTCAAGTTCCTGCCTTGCTTGAGTTCCTGCCTTGACTTCCTTCAATGATGGACTCTGACCTGGAAATAAAAGCTGAAACCAACTCTTTTCTTTCTCAGGTTGATTTTGGTCAATGGTTTCATCATCTCAATAGAAAGGAAACTGGAACACACTGGAAACATTTTGAGTCAGGTCTCTACGGCTTGCATTTTCCCAGCATTCCGTTCTTCCAGACTCCCACCACAATGGCTCTTTAAGCTCTGCTTGTAGCATTCAAGAGCTTTTTTCTAGCCCAAAGCTACAAATTCTTCTACATTTCTCCTGAAAACTTGTTTCACAGACCTGTGAACCACAAGGCTTCATCACATTTAGTACCCCACTGCTGGTACTAACTTCCTCTTTGTTACTTTTCTAGTTACAGTGACCAAAATACCTAACAAAATCAGCTAAAGGAAGGAGAGGTTGACTGGCTTAGTGTGAGGGTGCTGTCCAATCAGGGTGTAACTGGAAGCTTGGTTCGTGGGAACAGAAACTTGAGATGTCTGGACACATTGCATGTGTTGTCAGGAAGCAGTGAGAAATGAGTGTTGGTGTTCACTTAACTTCTTGCTTTTTATGTAGTTCAGAACCCTAACCCATAGAATGGTACTGCCCACATTTAGGTGTGTCTTCCCACTTCAGTGAACCTGATCTGGACAGTCCCTTATAGACATGCCCAGAAGCATCTCTCATTAATGATTCTAAGTCCTGAGAAGTTGTCACTCAGTATTAACCATCACACTGTCCTATGATCCAATGGTAGATTAGCAATGCTAATTAGGGTCTATCACCCCTACTCAGCTCCGAGGCAGCCCCAGAAGAAAGATGATCTTTGCCACTTGACAATGATTTGATCTTGCTGATCTGTCAAGGGGGAAATACAGAGACAAAAATGTTGTGGGAGACTGCTTGTTCATTTCAGACAGATGTAGCCCCACCAGAGACAGACACCGGAACTTTACCCGGTAAACCACAGCCTCCTAGTGATACACAGATTAATAGAAATGGGTTAAATTAAGATGTAAGAGTTAGCTAAAAAGAAGCTAGAGCTAATGGGCCAAGCAGTGATTTAATTAATACAGTTTTTGTGTGGTTATTTCGGGAGTCTGAGCAGCCGGGAAAAGTACAAGCAGCCTCCTACAACACAAAAGGTCAAAAATAAAATAAAAAAATTCTCACGCTTTGACAATCAGGCTATAACCACTTGGAGTTGGGTCCATCGCGTCTTACACAGACACCTGGAGCCTAACCCCAGGGGCCCACAGTGCCTTACCCCAGTGGTCAGACTCAAGAAAACAACTCATAAAGATTACTATTTAACAACTTAACCACCCACCATCCTCCTGCAGGTCCAATATCAGTTTACCTGGGAGTCCTTCAATGATAAGGCTAAGCCCTCCTCCCCCCGCTATAAAAGCACCACCCCACCTTGCAACAGTGTGGTCCTCTCTCTGAGAACACACCTGTCACTTTCTTGCAGCGAATTTCAACACATCTCTTTTATCTTTGTGTAGCCTGGTGGATTCCTTCGCCACCCCTATCCCTGACCTTCCCTACATTTGGCACCGTGCGCCACATTTATTTCCGTCATTCCGTTTCCTCTCCACCCTGTTTCTCCATGATGTATGTAGGGTGGGAATAAATGTCCTCTCTGTTGGTTGCCATTGAGGTAAAGAACTGATTGCCACATTGTTGGTCAGCATGTGTCCCATTAGCCTCCCCTCAGTGGTAGGTAGTCTGAGGTCATGCAAATAGGAAAGGCAGAGCCAGGGTTTGGATCCAGTTCTAGTTGAGCCCTACTATGTGCCCAGTGTCGTGTCAGGTATTTATACAGTGTCCTGTTGAAGGCAGCAGTCCTGCCTGGGAGAGATTGTAACTGCCATTATTACCACCCTGTTTTCTCTGTCCTTTCTCCTTCTCTCTCTCTCTCTCTCTTTCTCTCTCTCTCTCTCTCTCTCTCTCTCTCTCTCTCCTTTCTTTTTCTTTCTAAAAAAGTTCAAACATACAGAAGACATTTGCTGTTTATCCATCATTTCCATTCCACAGCTGTTGACATTCTCCTCACTTTGTTCTGTCTCTTTAGTGCCAACACTTTCTAAAGTAAATCACAATCATTCCAGAATTTCCTTTTAGAAAGTTTGAAGGTGGGGAGTCGAGTCTGGTTTACTCCCTGGCAGCTGGTGGGCTTTCAATAAGTAGTCACTGAGTGGAAAGATCTCAGGGCTCCCCGTGCCAACCGTATGCAGTAGGTGCCATCTGGAGAGAGGTGCGGCCGGGAGAAGAAACTGAAGCATGGGAAAGGAACCCAGCTTGGAGATGATGCGGCAGAGTGCCCTGGGGCTCTCTCTAGGGGCAATTCCTGCGCTCTCTTGGTTCACTTGTTCTGTCTAGACATCAGCACCTGAGGGAAGATGGGGACTCAGGCTATCAGGGGCAGGTCACACCTCTGGGAACCCTAGTGCTCTTAATGAAGGCTGCACCCTTCTTCCCAGTCCTGGGGTGGAGGCAGAATACGCCTTCCCAGACGGGTGACCTTTGGGGTTTGTTATGAATAGAGATTCTTTCTGGGGAATGTGATGGCTGATGGCAGGAGCCTGCGTCCCCAGACTTAACACCCAGGAATGTGGACAAGCATTTCCAGCCTCTACCCTAGAGACCAGAAACTGGCTCTCTCAAATGGCCCTGGTTCTCAGCAGCTCTCATAGACACCCAGCTGCTGGGGAGGAGGCCTGGCACCATCCATCCTCAACTGGGAGGCAGAAGTTCAGAATAAAGTGGGCTTTAACACCAAAGACAGCTAAGATCCATCTTTGCCTTCCCAGCTATGGGACTGGACAGGCACCAGCCTGGGCAAGCAACTATTTTCACATCATCAAAAAATGAGATGATTATCAAAGTGGTTTTGCACCAGGTCTGGCAGGGGAAGGCTAACCAGGCACCTAGAATAACCTTCATTTTTTTTTGTAGTGCTGAAGATGGGGCTCTGGGCCCCATGGGGTAGAAAGCGCTCTCTTCTAGAGCATCCCCCCCCCAGCTCCTACATTTTCAATTGGCTGATTTTCTGCAGTAGGTAGGACCCATTTTCTTGCTATGGTCCCTCTTGGATCCCCTTAGCATCCCTCCACCTCCACCTCTTCTTCCACCCGTACAATTACACTCTTTTGTTACCTGTCCCCTGTCAGCGTGTGTAATTGCTACACTCTCCTGTACCTTCCAAGGTCTGGTTCTTTGCCTCTGCGCTAATGCCATGTGACTAGCGACAGTGAATTGCCGCCTGAGTAAAGTGTTTGTCATGAGAGCAGGAGGATCTGAACGATCTCCACCTGAAGCTGGGTGTGGCATTGAGTAATTGTAATCCAAGTACTGGGGAAGCAGAGCCAGGCAGATCTGTGGGGCTCACTGGCAAGTCAGCCTAGTGTACTTGGCCAGGTCTGGGCCAGTGAGAGAACCTGTCTCAGGAAACCAAGTAGATGGCGGCTGAGAAACAACACTAGAAATTGACCTCTGACTGCCGTATACACTCATCATACCCCCTAAACCCCGCATACAAACTAGTGTTTGGCATGTGCCAGGCACTGTGCTGGCCTCTTCTAACCTTTTATCCTGGTCCTTTGAGGTCTAAACGGTAGGCGTACACACTTTGAGGAAACTGAGGCATGTAATGGTTAAGTAACTCACCCAAAGATGTGTTTGAGGACAGGCTGATGTTAAGGGTAGATTCAAGACAGTATCAACCTCCAAACCCAGGAATGGGGAGCCCAGAATACCCTTCTTCTCTTCACCAGAGAACATGCGGGTGACTCCAGGCAGGAGGTCCAGTGCCCAATTCAAGAAAATTGACCTTCCTCAGTTAAGTCAGGTCCCAGGAATCTGAGGACATGGAGATGGGGTAGAAGCTGTCTGAGCATCTCCAGGCAGAACCGGTTACTTCCGGGTCGAGGTGTTGGCCTTTAGGTTTTGATAGTAATGCTAATGGGGATTATCCTGACTTCTATTTACAGGGCAATCTCTCTGTACAAGATCCTGGAGCACTGTGCTGCTGTGACAAGCCTGTTCAGGGTCTGTATGAATCCTTACAATAGTCCCTTCCTTGTTAACATATATGTATCCAGAGGATGCAGCTCTCGGGGACTGACCAGACCAGGATCTCATTACAGCCCTGGTCTGTCCAAGATGTGGATCCTGATTCATGGTCAGTTTCCCAGTGGCTGGGGATAAAAGAGGCTTGTGAGAGCCTGATCCTGGGCCCTGCTTCCTTCTGGGCCTCCTCCTCCCGCTGGCACCCAACCATTGTAGGTAGGAGCTGGGACCCATTGGGAGGGAGGTTCACCTCTGGCTCCAGCAAGCTCCAACCTCACACGGTGCACACTGATTTTGATAAAGTGGGACACGAAGTGAATAATTTTGACTTAGCAGGGTGGGCTATCACCAGGAGCTATGCTAAGCCTGTTTATTTGCACGAACTTAGTTTTTCTTCTTGTGCCCTGTTTGTAATTCACTTTCCATCCAGGCCATGTGAGTGGCCCTGTGTCTTGTCACAGGTAGTTTCTACTCAGGAATTTCTACATTCCTCAGCCCTGCACACTGGTGTTTGTCACTTCACGAAGGGGCAAGAGGTGAGCAGACTTACCCCTTTGTCTTCCCACAAACGAGGTACCCCATCATCTTTAATGTGCCCTTGCCTTAAGATTCTTCTCAATGAGTGCATTATTTTCTGGAAGTCCTGTCCCCAGACCTTTAATTTTTACAAGAAATCCTCTTGGAAACCTGGGCTTAGAGAAGTGAAGTGACTAGATCAAGGTAACCTAGGACAGAGCAAGTAAATGATGGAACCGGGACACAGCCACTGAACTAACTCCATCTGTCTTACTTAGGGTTTCTATTGTGAAGAGACACCATGACCATAGCAACTCTTATAAGGAAACATTTAATTGGAGCTGGGTTACAGTTCAGAAGTTTAGTCCATTGTCATCATGGCAGAAAGCATGACAACATGCAAACAGACATGATGCTGGAGAAAGCTGAGTTCTACATCCAGGTCTGCAGGCAGCCGGAAGACAAAGTGACACTGGGCCTGGCTTGAACATTTGAAACCTTAAAACCCACCTCCAGTGATACACTCCCTCCAGACAGCTACTGCAATAAGGCCACACCTCCTAATAGTGCCACTCTCTATGAGGCTATGAGGGCCATTTTCATTCAAACCACCACGCCATCTTCCTGTCTGGATGCCAGGCAGTTGGATCTAGAAGGTGCTCGCAGGCTGTCTTTCCCCCTCAGTGTTAGGGGTGGACCCCAGGTCCCTTATATTGCCAGACAAATGTCCCACTACTGAGCTATGCCACCCACTCTACCACCTCAAGTTCCAACCATCTTTAAAGAGTCAGTGAGTCTAGAGAGCGGGGTGGGTGCGGACACCCTGGGTCTACCTCCTTCAGCCTCCTACTTCAGTGACCCTGTTGAAAAAGTCATTTCCCTCTTTGATACTTCAGTTCCCTCTTCAGTAAAACGAGCACTGCAGTGACCTATCACGTCTGGGATGATGCAGGGGCGACTTTCACGCAGAACTCTCTGAGGATGCGGTGGTTTCCCCCACCTGCTCTGTGTGTGTTGTATGTGCACATATGTGTGCACATATGTGTGGAGGCCAGAGGTTGGCATCAAATGTCCTCTTTGATCACTCTCTGCCTTATTTCCCAAGATAGTCTCTTGCTGAACCTGGGGCTCAATGATTTGACTAGACTGGCTGAGCAGCAAGCCCCAGGGGTCCTCCCATCTCTGGATCCCCAGTGCTGCAATTATCGACGTATGTCACCATGTCCAGCTTCTGCGTAGGTGCTGGGGATCAAACTCAAGCCATCCTGGTTGGAGGAACACACACTTTACTGACTGAGCCGTTTTCCCAGGCTCGCGGAGGCAGTTGTTTCTGCCTGATCCCCACCATTCCCGCTGCAGGGGGTAAAAACCTAGACTTGGGATTGGGGAGATGCCTAGGATACCCCAGGTCTAGCCTATCCCTCCTGGGGTGTCTTGGGTAGTATAAGTTGTCTGAGCCCCTGGGTAGCACATCCTCAGCCTTCTTGAGGGAATGAAGGCCCCATGGAGGGAAAGGAGTGGACAGGAAGTCCCCAGGGCTCCATGCCACCAGTACCACCAGCTCCAGAGAAAACACATTATTACTGGAAGCCCAGATAGGCAGAGGGGGTGGAAGTGGCCATGTCATAGGAAACCACATGAGGCCAGCCAAACCCCATGTGGCTGGCTCAATGGGATGTTTACGGAAATGCTGGCCCTGAGGTTGCCCAGCTGCTGGGCTGGGATGCCCTGGGTACCCTTGGGGGCCCCGAGTGCCAGCTTGGCAGGAATCATCAAAAGCCACAGCTGAGCCCTGTTTTCCTCCATGGCCAGCCTGGGAGAGGAGAGTGAGGGTCAAGAGGGTAGGCAGAGGGACAGCAACCCTCCAGACCACTCCTGGGCACCCTGCTGCAGTGGTCGAGCAGGGCCCAGGTCCTCTCAAGTACCCTGGGAAAGTGACATTCCCTCAGGAGACACACACACACAGAGGGCACTCCGATTCTGGTTGTGCCTTCACTGCCTAACTCTGTAAGGTTAATACAACTTCTTGGTGCCTCAGTTTCCCCACCTCTGGAGTGGGGACGGTGGCAACAGTACGATTTGTGGGGACGTTGACATAATGAAGTGATTTAATGTTTAAGGTTGTTCAGAACCACCTGTGGCTCATACTAAGTACCCTGTATCTTTGCTGTAAAGATAGGATATCTGTATTCAGACCTGAAATTATGGAGCTGAAGTTATGAGTCAGTCAGACTTAGGTCCTGTCTGGGGACTGAGGGGTATACTTTGGGGGGCCATTACCCACCCCCAGTCACAACTGCAGTAGACTGGGGTACCATTTGACCCATAAGTCTCTGTTGGAACAGAGAAGAACTGGCCTCCTTGGGTCTACCCATCGCTCTTTTGGGGACCCTATCTAGATGAGCCCATACTTATGTTTTTCATCTGGCTGTGGAATAAGCAGACAGACACACGGTGCTTCTGAGCCTTGAGCATGCTATAGGCCTGAAGCCTCTCTAGTCAGGGGCTTCCCTCAACCTCTAACCCAGAGGAGGGGTCAGCTGTTCACTGTGGTAATTTGAAGGTAATTGGCCTCCACAAGCTCATAAGGAGCAGCACTACTAGAAGGTGTGACTTTGTTGGAGTGGGTGTGGCCTTGTTGGAGGAAGTGTGGCACGGTGGGGGCCGGCTTTGAGATCTCTTTTGCTTAAGCTTCACTTAGTGTGATATTCAGAACTTTCCTGTTGTCTTCTGATCAAGATGTAGCTGGCACCATGTCTACCTGTAGCACACCGCCATGTTCCTGCTATGAGGATAATGGACTAAACCTCTGAAACTGTAAGCTGCCACCTCAATGGGATGTTTTACTATATAAGTAAAGACATCATGGTCATGGTGTCTCTTCCCCCTAACTCAGACACTTGCATATGGCAATCAGGAGAAGGTACACTGGCCACATTTAACTTTCTTGCAATGCACATACTAGCACACAGCCCCCTGCAGCCACTCTGGGGCGGGGGTGGGGGATAGGTGACCTTCTCTCTCTGAGCTCCCTGCATATGTCCTGGGAGAAGCACTCTCCTAACCCCCCAGCCTCTAGGGACCCAGAGGCTGGACCCAGCTACCCTGGATGTCTCCAGCGCTGGACTGGGCAGCAGCAGAGTCAGAAGAGATCAGCCGGAGTGAACGCTGATTGTGTAGCTTCCATCTCTGGACCTCTCTGCCCTCCTGAGTGTGGAGGGTGTGGGACTCTTGGATTTAGAAGGGCTTCTCCAGGCTGGGATGTAGCTTAGTTGGTAGCCTGCTTGTCTAGCTTACACGAAGTTCTGGGTTCAATTCCCAGAGTGAGGTAGCTCTGGATGAGAAAATTCCAGCAGGAGGTTTAGAAGTTCAAGGTCATCCTCGGTGACGAGCACGCTTGAGACCCGCCTAGGCTTCCTGGAACTGTCTTAGAAAGAACAAGACACACACTCTTCCACAGGGTCTTGGGAATTGCTCCAATTAGGACCTCTCCCCCTGCTGCATTTCAAGCCATTTTTCTTGGGCATGTTTTAAACATAGTAGTTTTCAAGGGGCTGTGTTCTGAGTCTGCTGTCTCGCGAGCTACCCTGGAGGCAGCTATGAGCAGAGAGAATGGGGCTCTCACCTCCTACCAGGGACCCTCAGACCAAGCTGTTGACTGGAACAGTGGCCCAGCTCTTTCTTGGCATGTTTGCCACCCCATGACTAGAGCCCTCAGTGGTGGCTCCCAACCAAAGTCTCCCACTCCCTAACTAAAGCTCCCCCAGCACAGCAGGGATGGGAACAATTAGCTCCAGGCCAGGCCACATGCTCACACGTCCTCAGTTTGCTGACCACATTGTGACTCAGGAGCTAGGCCGGTCCCCGGAGCCTAAAAGGGCAGCTTGTGATGTCATCGTTGGGGACTAGGCCTCGTAGAGTTGCCTGATGTCTCTCTGTCAGGTATGGGAGTGGGGTTCTGATTCCTGCCTCAGGCAGCTTTTCCATCTCTCCAAGCAGCCCTGCGGTGTGTCCAAGGCTTTGGTACCATTCCTACCCCAGCTACCAATATGCTCCCCAGTTGACACTGGCCTGCCCAGCTGCAGCTCCGCTGAGCCCCTGCCCCCCATCAGGGCTTCATTCAGTCTCAATTCCACCACCTCCAGGCCTCTACTCCCTCCTGCCCCTGCTAAAAACACCCTGATGACACCCACAGTTGCTTCCAAATTCAGTGTCATACCCTGGCTTAGGCCTCCCTCTCTCTGTCACTTTCCCCCCTGCATCCCCTACTTACTATGTGGAGATTGTCTCTACTGGCCTCTGTCCCCAGACCCCTTGAGTTTACTCTGGACAGGGACATGCTTTTGACACCGAGGCATGGCATATACAGCCTGGGTTTGTAGAATGAATACATGGATGATGGATGGATAGATGGATAGATGGGTTGGTGGATGGATGAGTGTACAACCAGATGGACAGATGGGGCAGGTAGACAGACATGAGAGGAAGGATGGGCAGATAATTAATGGAAAGATGGACAGGTGTCTAAGGCAAAAAGTGTCACCTATAGGGACCCCTAGGGAGAAGTGGGTCTTTGGAATGGGGGTCTTCTAACCAAGACGGGTGCTCTCAGATGGGGTAGGAATAATCTAGCTTCATATTGCTCCCTGACTTGGTGCCCAATCAACTGGTCCTAACTCAGCGAAGTACCTCGAATTCTGAGTTACACTGTGGGTCTCTACATTGCTGAGTCCCTCCCTCCAAACCTATCTCCTGGTCAGGACTGCCTCTGAAAATAAGTGATTTCCAGGGATATAAAACATGGACCTCTGGGACCAGGGAGACCTGGAAAATAATTACTTCTCACTCATTTTACGGATAAGGAAACTGAAGTCGAATACAGACAGAGAATTTGCCCAAAGGTGCACAGCCATAGGGCCAAGATTGGAGCCTGGCTTCTTCAGGTCCCTGATTCATCCAGACACCTACATGCTGGGATCTGCGGCTTTCCCTGGCATGCTGTCCTGAGAATAAGCCCTCATACCGATTCCCAAAGCCCTGCCGTGTGCCATCATAGCCCTCAGCTCGCCAGCAGTTGCACACTTGGCACTATCCCCATGTCATCCCCTTGCTCCGAAACCCCCAGGTCACACTGGCTTACAGCCACACGCTATGACAGTCATATGTGTGCGCTAAGATCACCACATTCCAGCCTCGGTGGGAGCATGTCATTTCCCACACGCTCCTTGCCAGCTCAGACTCCAGCCAAGTGGTAAACTGTCCAAGTCCACAGCTGTCCCTGGGGACCTGTCACACAGTACCTGGGACCTCAGGGCCAGGAGCAGACATCTGAATTCCTGTCCAGCCTACAGAACATGTGGAAGGAGAAGCCACAGAGGGGCCCCGGGGGCTGGATGTTTGCAGTCAGCCAAGCAGGTGGTCATTCCCCCAACCTGTCCTTCCTGTCACACTGGAGGCAGGGTGATGTGTGTGTGTGTGGGGGCATCCATTGTGAAGATGCAGCCTCCAGTTTGAGGGTGGGAGCCCATGTCTCTTCTATGATGCACATGACGTTGCTAAAGATGCAGAATGGGTCAGCATCAAAGGGCCAAACAGAGTGACTGTGTGCAACAGGAGAGTCCTTGAACAAATCAACTAGCTAGAGATCAAAAGAATTCAACAAAACAAGACAAAATTAAGAGCAAACACACGCTGAGCAGGCTGACCAGAGGCACAATCTGAAGAAGGGGCTGGGATGGGTCTCAGGGTTCAGAGCACTTACCCGGATGTCACAAGGTCCTGGATTCCATCCCCAGCATGCACCCACCAAGTAAAACAAAACACACAGCAAAGTGGTGGCAGTCACCTGGACCTAAAGGCTAAGTAACTTAAAGGCCACTGTGAGCCAGTGATGCAATTACACATCTGAGAAGCTAAAGGTCAGGGACTGGAGCGCTTCTTAGTAAGGGGCCTGGAGGGGGACTCAGTGGGCAGTGTACAAAAGCTTGAGGACCTGAGCCTGAATCCCCCAAACTCACAGAACTGTGGGGTCCGGCAGTACGCACCTAACACCAGCACGGGAAGGCAGAGGCAGGAGGATCCCAGGGGCTCAGTGGGCAGCCAACCTCGTCAAATCAATGACTGCAGGTTCAGAGAGACCCTGCCTCAAAAAAATGGGCCGCAGAGTCACAGAGGAGGAAACACAACATTGCCCTCTGGCCTCCTCGCCTGTGTCCAGTGGGGCACACATCCACCCTCAAGCACACGGACACAGAAACACTGAGATGTCAAAAGACTGGACCAAGAACAAGTGGAGAAATAGAAGTTGAGAAGTCTCATGCCCAGATCTGGAGTCAAGACCCTCCCAGACAGCCTCAAATCATCAGCCCCCGGGGGGGTCTAGTGGCAAGGTTGTCCTGACCCGCAGGAAACAATTCTTAGGTTGTACAGGTTGCGAGGGGAGACGGGAAGGGGAGGGGAAGCCGCCAAAAGAGCTATTTGATAAGTGACCGGCATTACAAAAGCGAGACCAACCCATCAAGGACTGTTACAGGCCCATTTTATTTATGAGCACAGATGGAGACACTAAATAAAACACTGACTGAATCCAGAAAAATCACCACATTCCCCCACTATCAGGAAGTTTATCCCAGAGAAAACAGCAACAATAGAGAGCTGGCCAGCGTATCTGCCTCAGAGGATCAAGGGGAAAAAAATAGCCCAGTGTTCATGAAGCCTGGAGCAGACACAGCTCTTGGACGGGGTCCACAGTCTTCATGGAGAAGAATTACCTTCATCCCATGGAGCTTTTCATCCTCCAAAGCTGCATCTACATCCTGAAGGGCCAGGGGAAGGCGGGAGCAGCAGATACTGCTTCTGGGGTCTGAGGCCTGTGGCAGACAGCCAGGCATGTAGGGAGAGAACGGTAGAGATGCCATTCCTGGAGGGAGACAAGGCTAGACAAAGCAACAGACTGAATATTAAATGGGATTTAGCAAAGCTTCCAGGTTCGTGGTCACCAGCAGTGACAATAACAACAACAACAAGAACAAAATTGCTTTTTTTTACATCAGCAGTGCCTAACTCAAACTCACGTCAGCTCAAACAGGAGGGTCTATGGGGACTATATAAATATTAAAAACAGTGGTGACATATAATCATATATCTATTATATATGTGTTCTATATATTTTATATATACACACACACACACACACATATCATTACCCCCTTAACTGTGTAAATTAAATCTATAAGGTGCACCTGGGACACATATGTAACTCTAGGGTCAGGGTCTTTCTATATAACCCAAGCTAACCTTAAACTCGCTATCCCCCTGCCTCAGCCTTGTAAGTGCTAGGGTGACATGTGTGCTTCTCTGTGCCTGGCTCCAGTCTCCTTTTTTTAAGTTTTATTTTATCTTCCCCTGTACATGAGATCCATCTTCAAGCACCATCATGGTCCAAGGTGGCTGCTGAGCTTCACCATTGCATCTTTGACCAGAAGCAAGAGGAAAAAAAGGAGTGTTGATGAGACAAAAAGAAAACCCTTCCTTTTAGGGATTGGTCCCAGAATTTGCACCCAGTGCTGTACACAGATCTCACAGCAGGAAGCTAGCCACACGGCCCTGCCTAGCTGCCAAGCTGGGCATACCTCCGTCTCAAACAAACTCAGGTCGTGGTGACAGTGACAGAAAATAAAGATAGTTATTGGCGTGGGTATCAGGCAGGTCCGTCTGACGCCCAGAGAGGGTATGGAATTTCCATGCAGCCACAGAGCAAATGGACCACCACGGCAGGGTGTCAAGCTTGGCTCAGGGTTGATTGCACAGCAACAGCTGCCTATGCTCACCTCAGCATGCCCAGTCACAAAGTCCAGCTGCTTCTCAGTCCTGTCTGCCTCATCCCGAGCCTGCGCCCCATTCCTCTGCCCCCACTACCTAACCAAATGACTGTGATCTACCTTTCCAATCTCCTAGTGTCATGCCTTCATGTGACATAGCTTAGACCCAGTGAGCACGAGAAGGACGGGGAGGGGGGCAGGGGAGCTACAAACAGCGAGTGCTCACACTGGCCACACCACTTCTTCTGCAGGCCCTGCCTGAGGCAGGTCTCCTTTTTAGAGATGGCTTTTGACACTCACAGCGGTAGGCGTAGCCTGCGTGTGACCGGGGAGGGAGCATGTGAACTCTCTGCTTCTTTGTTTTCTTAAGAGATAGGGTTTTGCTTTGTAGTCCAGGCTAGCTCCCTGTGTTCTGGGCTCACAGGCATGTTCCACTATAACTGGTGGAGGTGTTGGGAACCACAGCAGTTTTCCAGACAGCTTAGCCCGTGCCCTTTCTTTCTTTCTTTCTTTCTTTCTTTCTTTCTTTCTTTCTTTCTTTCTTTCTTTCTTTTCTTTCTTCTTTATTTCTTCTCTTTTTTCCTCTCTCTCTCTCTCTCTCTTTCTCTCCCTCTCTCTCTCATTCTGTTTCAAAGCAGGGTCTCATGTAACCATTCTACACTCAAACTCACTATCTAGCTAAGGACAACCTTGAACATCTGATCTTCCAGCTCCACCTCCCAAGTGCTGGGATTACAGGCCTGCACCACCAGGGATGTGTGCACACCAGGTATACACTCTACCAACTGAGCTGTAGCCCTGGCCTTCAGATCCCATGTTCTTATACCCCCACACCCATTGATGAGACCTTAGGGACTGTTCCCTGCACCCAATAGCTATGATACTGGAGATGTCCCACAGTTGTTGGTGTGAATCCTGTGTTTTATTCTCCATGTATTCCCGCACAGTCCAGTACCCAGGAGGTCTCATGCCCACCAGGCATCTTCTGCTCTGAATAGGCAGGGCTGCTGTGCTGGGTCCCTCCTCTGGGCATTTGAACATGCTGCTCCTTCTGGAACACTCTACCTCAGAGCTTCTTTCTTGGCTCTCAGAAATGGCATCTCCCTCAGAAGGTTATACCCCAGCCTTAGTCTGAATAAGGGGGCCTCCTCAGTGTTTCCATTGCTGCCCTCACCCCTCAGGGTCTGGTCCCCAGGTCTGTGCTTCTGTCTCCAGCCCCGCAGAGCCCCTCAGACAGAGCTGGTGGGATTTAGCAAAGACGATTTAGCTTAATCCAATCGGCAGGGCCCAGCTAGTGCCAGCAGCACTTAGTCGGTCCAGCCTGCTCAGACTTGGCCACACTAAGCCACCTTTGAAGCCCAGGAGGCAGGATAGGGAGGCTCCTGGTCGTCAAGAGAAGCCAGGCTGCCAGGGAAGCTCTGCTCTGGGTCACACCCACCTCTGGGTGACTGCCAGTCTCCTTGCCAGAAACCGCAGGCTGGGTCTGGGCTGCCCGAGGAGTTCGGGCCACAGGACTAAGACGCTGTGGGTCAGATCTGCAAAGGGGCGTTTGCCGGACGCTTCTGGTCTCTACAGGGCCCTGGGGCTAGGACAGGGGCTCTGGCAAGGCTGGAGCTGCTGTGGCAGTGGCTTGGGCTGGAGGCCTTTTTTCCTGGGAGCTGAGCTGAGAGGCTCCTGCCGGCTTGTCCTCAGCTCTTGGCACTGGCAGTGGCTTGGGCTTCACACACTGTCAGACGCCTTCTTGGTGGCCTCCGTGGCCTCACATTCAGGTAACTGGGCTCATTCCTGGGACTATGGGGAGGAGAGTGGGCGCTACAGGTGGTGTGTGTGTGTGTTTGTGTGTGTGTGTGTGTGAGAGAGAGACTGTCCGTCCATCTGTCTGTCTGTTTTCTCTCTCTCTCTCTGTACCCAGTAGGAACTTTATAGCTTCTAGAACATAAAGACTCAGGTCTTGCCTCCCAGGTTTGAAGCTGGCTTCCCGAGGGACACAGTGACATGAGGGACACCCCACTGACCCATCTTCTGGCCATCTCTTTCCTCTGCTTACCCTCAATGGTAAGGAATCCTGGTCTTTTAAAGTGGAATTCTGGGTGGACAGATATGTGGTTACAAGAGGACCCTTGGTGGAACCCTACACTGGGTACAGTCTAGTCTCTGTGCCCCGGCTTTCTTCCCTCCCTGGGCTCAGACAGCTGTTCCTTGCAAGTTCTGCTGTGTGACCTCAGGCACGTGCCCTTCCCTTTCTGAGCCTCAGCCTCAGCGGAATGGGTACATGGGTCCTCTGGGGAGATCACTGAGGAGAACTGGTCTGTAAAGAGTAGCGCAGGCCCTGAGCCAAGACAAGTGTCCAGAAGAGGACAGTGATCAGGCAGGGACCCTCCAGTCTCCTCTGCAGAGACCAAATCAGATGTAAGAGTTGCATAACCAGGGCAGGGATGGATGCTGGGGTCCGATTGCAAAGCACAGAGTGCTGGCCCTCGGGTGGTTGGTGACCCTCTGACCCTGGTCAGAGAGAACAGGAGACATCTCTGTGGGTAATGTCCCTCAGTGTCATGTGGGACATTTTTAATGGACTTGTGTATAGTTTCACTTTGCCTCCCACTCACAACAGTCTTATAAGTTGTCTTCCTCTTTGAGTCAAATGAGACTCAGAGAGGGTGAGCAATTGTCCCAAAGTCACACAGCAAAGAACAATAGATGAGTATCATGATGGAGCCTGGGACAGACATGTCCTGAGACTTCCCACCCAACCCTGGGCAATGCTTCACAGTAAATGCTGACTTCCAGCAACATGGATCTGGGGCCTGAGGCCAGTGGAGTATGGGCAGAAGCTTCTCCCTCTCTGGACCCAAGAGGTCTCCCTGACAAGGTCAGAACCAGCTGGCTTCCAGTCTTGGAAAGGATGGGCAGAACAAGATGCTAGAGTGGGTGAATTAGTCCCCTGGGCTCCAGGGAGGGAGAGAGGCTCTGAGAGGCCGAGGAAGAGTGACCTGGATTCGTCACTGGAGTGACATCTGTGAGGCCATCCCTAGTCCCGGCAAGGTGATTGGCACCTGGCACAGAAACCTAGGGACGCAGTCATGGGGAGTATGAGAAGCCACATCCTTCACGGGGGGGGGGGCAGGAGTGAATTTCAGGTCTTCTGGGCAGGCTGCGGGCTCCTGGCTCTGGACTGGGGTCAGGACAGGGAACCTGAAAACAGTGAAACTCTGTTGAGACAGCTTGAACTGTGTTTGTCACTGGGGACATGATGGTTATCAAGGGCATAGGGAAGGAGGAGGCCGGAGGATGGCGGGGGGGCTCTTCCATAGGCCAGGCAAGAACACACGCCCTGCCTTGTCACTACCCTTTAACAAATGAGTAAACCGAGGCAGAGGCTCAGCTGCTAATAGAGGAGCCCCTAGAGTATAACAGGTAGGCACAAGAGTTAAGTCTGGGCTCTGGTTTCCCAGAAACCTTGATTCTGCTTCTATCCACCAGGTAATTACTTCTTGATTTTGACCTGTTTTGCCATTACTGTTTTGGACTTCATTTTTAAACCAATAGCCTCTGTAGCCCAGGCTGGCCTGGAATTCACTGTATAGCTCAGGCTCAGTTCCAACTTGAGGCAATTCTCCTGCTTGCGTCTCCCAAGTGTAAGTTCATCATCTTTAAACCAGGCAAGCTGCCCATAGCTCACAGGAGAGTGCTTCGCAGACAGCTTGTCCACACAGCACCCAGAGTAACCAGTATCATTAGTGGGTTGTGCTGGGGGTCAGGACCTGGAGAAGCTGGGCGCTACCGAGGGCCTGCAGCCGGCCTGGGGCTCAGTATAAGGCTTATTTCCTGCTCAGCTAGTCCTGGTCGTCCAAGGGAGTTAAAACCCGGTTCTGAACGTCCCTCCTCTTTCCTCACAGGCCAGCTCCAAGTGAGGTACCCCAGAATGTATTATATTCCATATTGAGGTTACACAGAAGTCTTGGAGAGGTGACAGTGTGTGTTCTTTATAAGCTGCCAGAGACTGCTGGTCCTAGAACCCTTTGGAACCTGAAATTCTGCAGAGTACCCTCAAGGACAGGCAGCCGCTCTGTGGCGGCCCCTGCTGGTCACAGTGAGAACTGCGGTCCCTGGAAAGCAGGGTTTTGGGACTCTGGGTCCAGGAGTGGACAGGATGCCCCTCCCACCTTAGGTAAAGGGATCAATGCCTCTTTGGGCCAACCAGGAGGTTTGGGGTCTTTAGTTTTCTCTTCCTAAATTGCAAATCCTCCACATAAGGCCATCTACTTCTGCTAAAGAGTGATTGATCCTCCATTGCTGGGGCAGGCAGTCAGGAGCATCTTGAGTGGTACCTCCCTCGTGGTCCCCACCCTCTAGGAAGCCCATGGCTTCTGGCACTTCATCTAGGTGTTTTTGTCCTGGGTGGGAGGCACAGTTGTGTCTTTGGGGGAAGTCTTGGCCCTGCAATGAATGGGTGCTGAGCCCCTGGCTCAGATTTTGCCTGTTGCAGGAGAAGTCTGCTTCTCTGGTGTAGTGATATTTCATATGTATTTTAGTAAATAAAGCTTGTGTGAAGTTCAGAAAGTAAAACAGCCACACTGATCAGCCATATAGACCAGGCAGTGGTGACACACACCTTTAATCTTAGTAGTCACACTAGTTTGCCATAGAAACCGGGCGGCAGTGGTGCATGCCTTTAATCCCAGCACTAGAGAGGAATATAAAATGGGAGGAGACAGCTCTCAGACACAGTCTCATTCCGAGATTCCTGGAGGCAGGGTCGACATTTTCGGACTGAGGTCAAGGTAAGAGCCAGTGGCTGGCTGCTTTGCTTTTCTGACCTTCAGGTTGAACCCTAATTCTGTCTCTGGGTTTTTATTAATCATGCTACACTCTGGGGCCATGAGTCCACATCAGGGAGGTGGTGTTGGCACAGCTCCCAGATCTAACTATGGGCAATCACTTTTCCCCCCTTTGGAGTCAATTTCCCCATCTGTGCAGGGAGGTGTGGGAGTGGGGTAAAGTGGGGGAGTGGGAATGGGATGGGGGTATAGGGGTGGGGAGTTGGGCTGGGCTGGGCCAGAGAGTCTGTGAACCTAGCTGGAGCTAGAAACTTCTAGATAGCTTATTAAGTAGAGTTCAGGTCCTGCCTCTGTGACTTCTAGTTGAGTCCCGGAGGCCTAGGAATCTGTATTTCCCCTTTCCTGGCTAATCTGAAGTGCACTCAGGGCTGGGAAATGTGTTGGGCTGTGCCGAGACCAGGAAATTCCACGTTCTGTGTGATTTCTTCGCCCTGAGGGTAAGCACTCACCCAGGGAGTGTTGGCTTCCCGTCTCCCTCCCCAGGCTCTCGCTCAGGTTAGCCTCCATTGTAATGAGCAAAGATGACCACCAGTGTCAACCACATTCAGGGGGATGGGGAGACGGCTCGGTGCGTGAAGCGCTGGCTGTGCAAGCCCTGAGGACCCGAGATAGATCCCCAGCACCCGCAAGTAACAGCCAGGCACAGCGGGGCACACCTATACCACCAGTGCTGAGGGTGCAGATGGACAGATTCTGAGGATTCACTTGGCAACCTAACCAAATGGTGATCATCAGGCACAGTGAGAGACCCTGTCTCAAAAAAAAAAAAAAAACCAATGAGCTGGATAATGATAATGACAGAGGCAGCCGTGGGATGGTGATCTCTGCACATTTACATACATACATGTGCACACCACACATACATGTGTACCCCCCCCCCCGCAAAAAAACATATTGCTGACCTACTCATGCTCAGGGGTTAGTGACATCATCCCTGCTTTCTTTAACACATGAGGAAAGCCAGGCTTGGAGAACTCAAGGAACTCTCAGGCAACTCAACCAACATGGTAGAGCCTAGAACTGAAACTCTGGCCTGGGGTCCTTGCTCCAGAGCACAGTGTCATGCTGCCTCTTAGGAGCACCCTCAGATGGCCCTGGTTCAAGGCTGGTTCTGTGTGACCCCAAGGCCAAGCTACAGATGCCACGCTGTCTGATTTGGCCATGAAGTGACCAGTTGTGAGAGTCTCCATACCTGCTGTGATAGTCAAAGCTAAGTGAGGTCTCTGTCTCCTCAGGTGTGTGCCCAGTTGTGCCCAGCATCCTGTACTTGTCCCTGGACACCACCCCAGTGCCCACCGGGCGTGCCCCTGGTGCTGGATGGCTGTGGCTGCTGTCGAGTGTGTGCACGGCGGCTGGGGGAGTCCTGTGACCATCTGCATGTCTGCGACCCCAGCCAGGGCCTGGTTTGTCAGCCTGGGGCAGGCCCCAGTGGCCGGGAGGACATGTGCCTCTGTAAGCAGGTTTGCCAGACTAATGGTGGGGTGGGGGTGGGGTCGTCAAGGCCAAGGGGTCCAGAGCCAAAGTGGAGTTCTGCTCTCTGTGTCTCTCTTACGTCGCTTTAGGCGCTGTGTTCATTCGGCTCAGCCGGTGACCCAAGGGTTCCTGGGCCCATTCCCTGTTTCTTCCCTCTTGCCCTCTGCTGGGACTTCCCTGGGGATTTCAGTCCACACCCATCCAAATCACAGCCAGTTCCAAAGCTTGGGCCAACTGCTGCCCCAAGGCAAATGCGCAGCCCTGTGGGGAGCAAGAGTACAAGCTCCAATGGGGAATGGTGCGTGCCCCCAACAATGCTGGTCACTCACTGTTCATGCCCCACAGTCCCGTTGCACCGGTTCTACACACAGGGAAACTGAGGCTCAGAGAGGTCAGCTGGCCTGCTCTATGCCCTCCAGCATGTCCCATCTCCAAGCATCTCCTCCATTGCCCACTGGGAGCCGTGGGCTGCAGTGTGACCCCAGTGCTGTTTCCTAGTGGTATTAGATGTGTGATACTCCTCACCTGTCTCAGGCCTGGGTGTCCTCTGACACTTGGGGACAGGGCTTGGTGTCTTTGCACCAGGGCCACTGTTGAGGGGATGCTCTCTGTGGCCTGACAGTTAGCAGCACCCTCTGGACCCATGAGGTGCCAGAATCAGCTACCAGTGGTGATCTTGCCAAGGTCACCAAAGAGCAAAATTGCACCGGCTGAAGAACTCTAGAGAAACAGAGAAGGGTTAGACTTTTACAGTTCATCTATTTTATCTAAGTGCGTTTCACACTTTGACAAAAATGACCTCATCTGCTCCCTTTCTTGCTCCCCGCTCTTGACTCCAGCCACACTGACCTTGAACACTCAATCCTCGTTCTTTCCCTAATACACACATGGAAAAGCTCCCTCTCTGCCTTCACACCCTACTCACACACTACATCATCCATGAGGCCCTGTCACCACCTAGTTCCCTTACTTTCTCCCGGCCCCCTCACCAGCCAGCCCCACCTCATTGGCTGTGTTTGTTTGCACTGGAGTGCTCCAGAGGGGCGGATGTTTGCCCATTTGCCCACATACAATTTTTTTTAATACAATAAAATTACAGTTGTAATTTGCCTGAATTACAACTGCTTGGCACATGGCCTAGGCCACAGTAGGTGCTCAGCAAATATTTGTGGCATCACGTGGCTGACGGCAGAGGTTCCAGTGGGGCGGGCAGTAACAGGAGCCCTTTCCTTGAGTCAGCCCTGTGGGAAAATGCTTTATAAGCCGGTTTTACTTTATCCTTAACACTGAGGAAAGATCCTAATGTTGCCCGTTTTGCAGGCGAGGGAGCTCAGCTCAGAGAGGCTCAAGCCACTTACACAGGTCACACAGCTTGCAAGTGGTGGAAGGGAAAAAACAGTAACTCCGTGATTCCTGCCCTTGCAAATGACTTCCAGAGGGGAGAAGGGACACTGAGAGCCCCCAGAGGGCAAGCCTGTGGCTTGTGCTCAGGGGAGCCTGGGGACCCCAAGTGAAGGCTGCTGACATGGGTGGGTAGGGGAGGTGGCTGGCAGAGGGGACCCTGAAGAAGGCTTGGAGGAAACAAGGGTTTTGGCAGTTGGACATGGGTACAGCTGGGTAGCAGAATTCTGAGGTGGTTCATGGGGTTTGCAATCTCAGGCGCCTCTCACAGTGCATCTACCCTGCTGAGGGGTTGGCTGCCAGCCCCCCAGCCAGCTCTCAGCTGATGACCTCTGAGGTGCCAGGAACTCTTGCTAAAACTATTGTCCTCCAGTTGAGTTTCCTAAATGCACCTCTGTTTACCAGGTCGTCCTGGCAACTTGGGGCCCAAAGCAGAAGCAGCAGAGGTCAGGTGGCATGTGTGTGTGCATGTATATGCATGCATGCGTGTGTGTGCATGTGTGATGGGTGTGTACGTGTGTGCACACTCATGTGTGTGTGTGTGTGTATGTGTGTGTGTGATGGATGTGGTAGAGTGAGCCCAGAAGTAGCAAGACCAGGTAGGGAGCAAGGCACAGCTACCTGAGTGGTTTCTAGGAAACCATTGGCAACATGGCCCAGGCCAGAAGGTCTGGATTTTGTATCCAAGGGGCTGTGATCTGGAGGCAGTGGGGACAGGGAGCTGATACAATTGTCCTCTCTGAAGAAATAAGGGTATGCGAAGAGGAGCACTCTGGGCTCCAGCTCTCTAGGCAGGTGGTCATGGGGCCGGCCACTCAGAGGATTTAAGTAGCAACGACTGAGTCCCACGCCCAGCAAGTTAAACCTTGGCGGACAGTGATGACCCCACACGGGAAGGGGATAGACAGGATGCTACCTGAAGCCCCAGGCCCAGTGTGCTTCAAGGCTAAATACTAAATATCACTAATTTCACAGGGTTTCCAGCTCAGGCTGGCCTTGAACTTCTGAATCCCTTGCTACCACCTCCCGAGTGCTAGGATTACAGGAGTGCCACCAAGCATGCCGCCACACCAAGTTCATACATTGCTGGAGATTGAGTTCAGAGCTACGAGCAGGCCAGGCAAGCACTCCACCCACTGAGCCAGACCCCTTCACCCAGGCTACATTTTGTCAGATTCATTAAATCATGATTTCATTTAGTTTATGACACACTCTGAAACAAGAGCCAACGTATACTCTTTTTCACGTAAACTGAGGCAAGGAGTGAAATTACTTGGTCTATGGGGTCCAAGTCAGGCTCCTTGATGCCTCTCTGGCAGGCCCGTGGCGGAGGGGTGCGGTGAGGAGGGAGGGATGCTGGGACAGGGTGCCTGTCTTGCGCTCTGGTCCCAGGCCCCAGAGCTGCTCTGCTTTCTCTTCCCTCTGCAGTGGAAGAGGATGACGGAAGCTGCGAGGTGAATGGCCGCAGGTACCTGGATGGGGAGACCTTTCAGCCCAATTGCAGGGTCCTCTGCCGCTGTGACGACGGTGGCTTCACCTGCCTGCCGCTGTGCAGCGAGGATGTGAGACTGCCCAGTTGGGACTGCCCACGCCCCAGGAGAGTAGAGGTGCCTGGCAGGTGCTGTCCTGAGTGGGTGTGTGACCAGGGAGCGAGGCCGAGGATCCAGTCTTACATGGCCCAAGGTGAGTGAGTGTAGGGTGGGCCCAGGCCACCAAGGCCTCAGCTGCTGGGGTTGGGGATGAGATGTCAGGATTCTGCAACAGCCTCCTGGAAACTGACAGAATAAAAGGCAACCACTTAGAGATATAATTTCAACTAATAAGCCATATAAAATAAAGTTTGAGGGACTTGAGCTATGACTTGGTATTTAAGAGCACTTGTTCTTGCAGAGGACCCAGATTCAGTCCCTAGCATCAATACGGTGGCTCACAACCTTCCATAACTCTAGCTCCAGGGGATCTGATAGCCTCTTCTGACCACTGGGGACACCAGGCGTGCACAAGGTGCACATACGTGTATGAGGAAAAACGTACATGAATACGTTATAAATAATATAAAATAAATATAAAATAATAAAAATAAATCTAAAAACAAAAGCGTTCTCATTCAGGTGACAGAGTGGAGAGGAAGGAGGAGTGTTAGCCCTTAAGCCAAATTTGTGCATCTCACAGCAGTGGAATAAATAAAATAGCACAGATAATAAATATAGTATAGACTAATATAATATGACAAAATATAGATATACATATAGAGCATATATTTATGATACTTAGTTCATGTGGACAATTTATAATACTATAAATAAATGATGATTTGGATTCGGTAAAAACTGAACCAGGCAGGACCGGAGTTTGGGACACAGCCCAGGGCTGGGCAGAGGTACAGACAAGACAGCTACATTCTTCCACCAACCCCTCAACTTTGGGATTTTGTTGTCCTGTTTAATAAAAACATTACTGTTATCACATGAATTTGCCTGGGGAAGGTGACCAGGAAGCAAGGGCTGGTTCTGTGGATGCCACCATGTGCAGAAGGCAGGAGATGGGGTGGGTTCAATATATGGATGCTGCATTTCTAAACCGAGCTCTGGCCTTGCTTGCTGTGTGACTCTGAGAAAGTTGTTGAAGTTCCCTGCCTCAGTTCCTCCAACTGGAAAGTGAAACTAATAAGAACCCCCACCTTTCAGGACTGTGGTAAGGACAAACTGAACTAGGACAAGTAAACAGGTTGTAAAGATGCCCGACACTAACCCTGCATGAGTGCCCTGGACACCATCATCCCTGTCAGGGATATTATGGCACATCAAGTTAGGTACATAAGAGAAAGTCATCCAGCTCACAGTATGTATTCCACGCCCCCCATAGTACTTGGAATCGAACCTAGAGCCTTGTACACACTAGGCAAATGCTCTACCACTGGGCCATGCTGCCAGCCCTTCACTTACATATTAAAAATCGCGATAAAAGCTCTACCTGCCATTTGACCTCCACTGTGTGGACATGCACAGGGCCATGAACATACTTGCAGTTGGTCCTCTGTATCTGTGGATTCAGTCAGCTGCTCATCAAGAATAGTTTTGTCATTGGGTTTGCACTGAGCACGTGCAGACATTGTTATGTGCGAGGAGGCTATTCCTTAGCAAAGGTGGTTTCACAACTCTTCAGTAAGGTTTCCCCATTTTAGCTAGCCTTAGTGATGTGGAGGTGACCTGTGTTCCTAGGCGGGTGTGTGTGGGTTCTGTGCAAACGCTGCACCATTTGTACAGGGGTGCCGGCACCCTCACATCTTAGTGCTCTTGAGCAGTCCTTGATCCAACACCCCCTGCGCTGATGCATAAACACATGACACCTGTGCATTCAAAGCAGGGTTTTCATCAACAGCACCAGTGACGTTTGGGATGAGTCTCTCGTGGTTTGGGGCTGTTGGGGATATTGTGGGATGCAGAAAGATAACCTGGCCTCCACCCTCTAGATGTCAGCAGTACTGCCCCCCCCAAAAAAAACCCTTGTATACACTGACCGTGACAAGTGAGAAATCTCTCTGGAGTTTGCCAGATGTGCTCTTGCTTCTCAGGGCTAGAAGGAAGAACATCAAACATAGGAGGTGAATGGGGAAGGTAGAGCTAGGCCATGGCCAGCCTGTTATCTTGGGCCATTCTTGCCACCAGGCTAAAGAGCCACACAAGTGTGCCTGTATGATGCTCTGTATTAGAGAGTAGGAAGGTGAGAAAAAAGGAAGATGGCCTTTTTTGGTTGTCTCGTGATCAATGTCAGCGGGGTGCGCTATGCTTAGACTCCCCAGCCATTGTTTAATTCAATCCCCAATGTCGGGAAGTGTAGGAAGAAACTAAGGCTAAATCTCACCAGGGTCCCTGTGAGGGCTAGCAGGGCAGCAGACTTGTCTGTGGAGTCCTGACCTTTCCATGTTCACCCTCTTCTTTCTAACCCGCAGGACACCAACTTTCTGGCCTTGTCACTCCTGCATCTGCTGATGTCCCCTGTCCAAAATGGAGCACAGCCTGGGGCCCCTGCTCAACCACCTGTGGGCTGGGGATAGCCACCCGAGTATCCAACCAGAACCGATTCTGCCAACTAGAGATCCAGCGCCGCCTGTGTCTGTCCAGACCCTGCCTGGCAGTCGGGCGTCGCAGCTCATGGAACAGTGCCTTCTAGAGCCAGCTGGAGAAGGAGATATAGAGCCTGCCATTCTCAGCAGGTGTCCCTAGGACCTGGCCCTGGACTGATGGTAGATGTCCCTTTCCATGCTCTTGGCTGCAGTCCTGGTTAGGTTCGGTGTCCAGGGCCACTGAGGGTTGCCTGTTCTGCCTGAGGTAGGTGGAACAAATGACCGGCTCCATTTCTCTAACGCAGCCTGGGATTCTGACCCAGGCTTCTGGCTCTCCTGGCTAATTCCTTATCAAATATGCACATGGGACAGCTTTCTCTCCAAACTTCACCATACAAAAAAAGACCACCGAAAGGATCTTGAAAGCTAAGCTGTGCTGGGCAAGCCTCATCACCATGCCAGGGACAACAGAAGTGAGGGGACACCAGGAAGCAGATTGCCTGAAACTCCCAATTCCCTTCTTGGACTTCTGTACACTTGTCCCCAAAGTCAAGATTATGGGTGGACTAGTGAGTCTGGCTTCCCTGGTCTGAGAACACCTTACCTGTCTGGGAGGAGCTCAGTGGCAGAATTCTCTGTGAACGTGAAGAGATGAAGTCATACTGTCCCGAGGAGCATCAGCAAGATCCGTGGACTTCACTCTGTATTTGTAAGAATGCATATTTCTTAAGCACTCAAAAAGCATGAGGTTCACAGCTCCACACTCTGGCAGGCCAGGTCTCTTCAGCGTGAGGAAGACGAGGGACAGTGGAGTGCCCTCCTCTGGAGGATAGGACCAGCCTGGAAAAAAAAGCCAAGCCACATGCAGAATTTTGTTTGGTGTCCTGTGTTTTCCTGTCAAAACAAAAACAAAAACAGAAACAAAACCCCACCTAAATATAAACTTTACATACTCTCCCATGGTCCACTTTGTGTTTATTTTAAAAATAGAAGTGGGGACTGGGGAAATGGCCTCATTGGTAAAGTGTTTGCCGGGAAAGCGTGAGAACACAGGATGAACTCCCTGGAACTTACATTCAAAGCCAGGTGTGGTGGGGCTCACTTATGATACCTGTACTGGGGAGTCAGAGGCAGGAGGATTCCTGGGGCTTCAAGGCCAGTCAGCATAGCTTACTTAGTAAATTCCAGGCCAATGAGAGACCCTGTCTCAAAAAACAGTGGACAGCTCCCAAGGAACAATGCCTGAGGTACTATACACACACATATTCATGGACACACAAGTGCACACACATACACCACATACACACATCCATGAATACCACAAACAACAAATATTTTTTTTCGAGACAGGGTTTCTCTGTGTAACAGCCTTGGCTGTTCTGGAACTTGCTCTGTAGACCAGGCTGGTCTCAAACTCAGAGATCCATCTGCTTCTGCCTTCTGAGTGCTGGGACTAAAGGCATGTGCCACGACACCCAGAAACAAATACTTCTTAAACTGGTGTTATCATCAAGGTCTAGCCAGACAGTCAGAGAAGTCTCTGGTCAATGTGGTGGCGCATGCCTCTAATCCCAGAACTCCAAGGAAGAGGCAGGTAGATGGATTTCTATGGGTTTAAGGCCAGCCTAGTCTACATACTGGGTTCCAGGCCAGCCAGAGCTACACAGTGAGATCCTTGAAAAACCAAAAACTAAACAGCAATAATAGTCTTTGTTCTTAAACAGTGACTTTTTTCCCTATGAAATTTCATTGAGAAGTATGTAATTCACACAGTTAAATGCACAAGCCACAAATCTGTTGAGTCTTCACAACTGTGCACCCTGCAACCAACACCTCCATCCAGGTAGATAATGTTCCCATCAGCTCAGAACAGTTCTGCTCTTACTGCTGCCTCCTTCTTGTGATCTGATGAGCCCTGTCCTACCTGATTTCCACCTCCACAGGAGTGAGTTTTTCCTGTTCCTGAGCTTCGCACATTCGAAGCCACGCGCTCTTTAACAACTGACGTGTCCCATTCAACAGAATTAAAAAAGAAGGAACATTTAGTATAGGTACTGAGTCCGGCTGAGAAGCTGGGTAAAGAATCAGGTTCAGCACCACACCTGGAACTGAAAGCAGCCTCCCGCTGGCAGGACAAGGTTGCCAAACCCCAAGCTGGCCCAAAGGCAAGAGGAGAAGGCCAGGCCGCCAACTCCAGAGTTACCAAACAGGGATTGTGATTCTGTGTGGTCAGAATGATGGAGGGCAGGGACAGGAGCCCTCCCTGTGTGGAGAGAGGGCACTGGGCTCAGATCTTCTGACCCTCCTCTGTCAGGCTTTCCTAGCTCAGCTTCCTGGGTCTGGCTGAACCCTAGGAAAGTGCCTGCACTCCCCTGCTTAGTGCTGGGTTGGAGCAGCAGGGGAACTGCGTGCCATTGACCCATTGCTCTCTGGAGACCTTTTCTCTGTCCCTATGACTGAAGCTCCCAGCACGGAGCCAGACTCTGTGGTCTGGGGCACCCCATCTTCCTGCATATTAAGGGAGATAATGAAGGTGGGGCTCCCTTAGCGGAAGGCAGAGAGAGCTCCCTGTCCTAACTGGCAACAACTCTAGAGAATCTGGCCCTCCAGACCTTGCCCTGGGGTTGGCACCAGGATGATGTCATTGTCTAGAGAGCATGTGCTGTGTCCTGGTGCACCTGTCCGTGACCTTACGACCTGTGAGATACTTGAAGGAGTTCCTGCTCTGTAGAGGAGACACTGAAGCTGGAGAAGTAAAATTCAGCTGCAATCACAGCTGGGAGGCTCGGAACCAGCTGCACCCACAGCCTGTGCGCTTTGTCCCCCACCCATCTCTCTCCTCTCTTTTTCTCTTATCCATTCCCTCTATCTTTTCTCTTCTTGTTTTTAATCTGCCCCTTCTCTCCCCTCTCCCTTCCTCCCAGTTTGTCTTTTTCCTCCCTCTCCCTCCCTTCCTCCCTCCCTCTCTCTCTTTCTTTCTTTCATCTTTCTTTTTAAAAATATTTATTTATTTATTATGTATACAATATTCTGTCTGTGTGTGTGTCTCCAGGCCAGAAGAGGACACCAGACCTCATTACAGATGGTTGTGAGCCACCATGTGGTTGCCGGGAAATGAATTCAGGACCTTTGGAAGAGCAGGCACTGCTCTTAACCACTGAGCCATCTCTCCAGCCCCTCTTTCTTCCTTCCTTCCTTCCTTCCTTCCTTCCTTCCTTCCTTCCTTTCTTTCTTTCTTTCTTTCTTTCTTTCTTTCTTTCTTTCTTTCTTTCTTTCTTTCTTTCTTTCTTTCTTTCTTTCTTTCTTAACTTAAACTGAACTATTATCAACTATCCAGAGCTCACATGGTCATTTGTCAACTGTGAACAGCCTGCCCCTCCACCTGCATCTGGTCCAAGCAGGATTGTGCATTTCCTTAGTCCCCTGTCCGCAGCCCACCCTGAGTCCACTCCCCACTGGGCTAAAAATCTGTGCATTATTAGTGGTTTCAAATGGGCTTTGGTAGAGGAACCAGTAACCTGGTGCTGCCCTCTAGTGATATTTGTAAGCGTGAAGAGTGGAGAGGCTGCCAGCTAATGAAGTCCTGGAACTAGAGGTCACTGCCGCCCCCTATCTCCCAGTTGTAAAAGGGCAGCCTATTTGGAGATAGTGCCCCAAGCTTCAGCGTGAGGTAGTGATAGAGGTAGCTAGTTTTCCCCTCCCCTCCTGGGGGAGGGTATTTTGTTTTTTTTTCTATTTGTGCTGAATGTGTTATTAAATCACCAGGCCCTGAGGCAGGGTACCTTGTCTGACCCCACTGTAAGAGCCTTCTCCCATTGGTCACACTGAACAGCCAGCAATACCTCTGTAAGCACAACCATGGCTAAGTCACTCTGCTTAAAGCCCCCTGGGACCCTGAGATAAACTTCCACCTGATTGGACCAGATTCCTATGACTCCCAGGCCTTTTCTGTCTTCCATATCCTCTGTGCTGAGCACCCCCATGGGTGTGGCGTCCCCTCTTGTCCAGATTCTTCCCTCTAGGCTTTTCCCCAGGCTGTCTGCTCTGACCTGGATGGTTCTGGATATTCCTTATACTCTCAGCCTCACTTTTCTCTGAGGTGAAACTCCTCTGGCTTCCAACTGGATAAAGAACAGACCCATGTATCTAGTGATTCACAGGTTCAGAAGTCAGGGAGAGAAAGAGGGTAGGGAGCAGAGGAAGGGTGGAATAGAATACGCAGCCTTGACTCGAGCTGGCCACAGTCTCTGTGTTTCCGGGGGAATTATAAGGCAATGAAGAGACAGATATTATCACTTAATGCCATCTGGAGAGCTGGCACGATTTTACCAGAGGTCTTGCAGTTGGTATATCGCAGGCCCAGGACCTAAACCTGTTCCCTCGCTCCAGAAATTTGCCCTTGACTCCAGTATGTAGGCTGGGGGGACTAGACTGGGAGGAGGAAACTGATAGAATGTTTCTAAGAAGGGCCTGCAGGTGAGTCTTGGAGCTTTCAGGAACATAAGGCTTTTGCTACCTTGTGTTTGACCTCAGCTGTAAGTCACATTTCATCTGGGAACCTGAGCTATTAGGAAGTCCCACTCAGAAGCCTGTTGTGTATGCATCATCTAATTTGACTGTCACAACAACTTACTTGGTGTGTCCATAGAGTGATGCTCGCTGCCCTAATAAACCCAGAAGCATGCTGACGGGATGGCAGCTTTCCCTCATGTGATGCTCCTGGCCGCTTGCATGGCGACCCACCATTTCCCAGGGCACAGGGTCTTCCTTATCTATATTGCAGACAGAGATGGAGAAGTTCCCCTGTTCCCTAGAGGGAATTCATGCCTGGAACCCACACTCTAACCTGCGCTCCCTAGGGTGATGCTCATCCCACAATCACTTGTAGCTGTAAGACAGGCTGGCAAATGAATTGTCTTGCTGGGCAGGTGTCTCCCAGAGTCAATACCACACTATGGAGTCTTCGTTAGCACTAGGGTGACAACAACGTTCTCGTTAGTAGTCTGTTTAAACAGCTCACCCGGCTAATCAGCGCTCTCCAGGCGGTTTGAATGGGACACTCCTGTCACACGCCTGCTGAGTGGCCAGCAGGCCATTCTCTGGCACCCTTGTCCCCTCTGGCTTTCTGCCATCAAATTGCATTCTTGCCAAGAGTTCGTTGGGTTTGTTTCCAAACTGGTCTGCACCAGCCCCACTGGTTTTTGTAAAGAGGCAATTGAATTAGCCGTCCTATAAGCTGGTGAAATATGAGCACAAAGGGAAGCGATTTGCTCTTTAGGAAAACTCGATAAAGACTTGTGGTTTAAAAGCTACTTTACGTTGGGCTTGGAAGAAACAACTCCGAAAGCTCCGGAAAGAAATATCCAGGAGGCAGCTGGAGTGACAGCCCAGTGGATAAAAGCATATACTGTTCTTAAGAGGTCCCAGGTTTGATTCCCAGCACCGCGTCAAGTGGCTCACAACTGCCTGTAACTCCAGCTCCAGGGGGTCCAGCGTCTCTGCAGGCACCTGCACTCTCGTGTGTGCACATGCATGCACACACACACACACACACACACACACACACAATTAAAATAATAGAAATAACTTTAAAAGAAAGAACCACACCAGTGTAGAGGATTCTGCTCTCCAGCTGTTCCATCAGCTGCCTGCCAGTCCCTGGGTGTCCTTCACATATGGGGGCAATGTGTGAAGGAATAAATTGGACAGAACACAAGTGTTTGTTTTAAATTTAATAAAATCTTCCAGGTGTGACAGGCAATGTTGGTACATGCCTTTAATCCCAGCACACAGGAGGCATAGGCAGCTTGGTCTACACAGCAAGTTCCAAAACATCCAAGGCTACATAGAGAAACCCTGTCTTGAACAAACAAACAAATGTAAATCTTCCATTTCAATGGATGTCCTGGGGGTGGGGACTGGATCTATGTGTCCGATCGCTTGTCTAATGTACTTTGGGTCCAGGGTTCTATTCCTAGCACATCTAAAAGTCACACAACCTGGGTGTGACGGGGCACACCTGTAGTCCCAGCTACTTGGGAAGCCAGTTAGTACCGCACGATGAACTCAAAGGCCAGCCTCAGCAGTTTAGCAAGATCCCGTCTCAAAACAAAATAAAGGGCTGGAAATGAGACTCATTGGTAGACAGAGCTTGTCTAGTGGGAGTGAGATTCAGGATTCAATTCCCAGCACATCAAAGAAAATAAAATCCCTTGCTGCTCTGACTAACCAACTGACCTCTAGTCCCAGTTGTGATGACTATGTGGGCTTTATCCCCATTTCACAGGTGTGTAAACTGAGGGCCAGAATAACCGACGATTAGAACTGGCATTCAAATCTAGCCAGTCTGGTTACCAAGTCTGTACTCTCCCCCTCTTTGCTGGTGCTGTCCAACTGAATGTTCCATGATGAGGTAGGCGCTCTGTTTTCCATGAAGTCACTGTTGTGGCCAAACTTGAAGTATCTACTGCAACAAAGGGACTGAATTCTTTCAGAGCTTGTTTTATTGATTCTTTGACAAGTTCATATATGTAGATAATGCACCATGATTCACTCCTACTCCCTCTTAGGACTCTCAGCTCCCCTTCCCACTCCCCTAGACACCCCCAACACATTTCCACTCCTCACTTTATATCCTTTCCTCTTTTTTTCTTAGTTACACACTGTGGTGTTTGAATAAGAACGGCCCCCGTTGGCTCATATATCTGAATGCTTAGTCACCAGGGAGTGTGCTATTTGAAAGGATTAGAAGGATTAGGAAGTGTGGTGTTGTTGGAGTAGGGATGACCTTGTTGGAGGAAGCCTGTCACTGCGGTTGGGCTTTGAGGTTTCAAAAGTCCAAACCAGGCCCAATGCTGCTCTCTCTTTCAGCCTGTGGATCAGAATGGAACAGAGCGCTCAGCTCCTTCTCCAGTGCCATACTTGCCGCCATGCTCCCTGCCACGATGATAATGGACTAAGCCTCTGAAACTGTATGTGAGCCCCCAGTTAAATGTTTTCTTTCATAAGGTTTACTTAGGTCACAGTGTCTGAACAGGGACTAAGACAGGAGTTAGTACCAGGGAACAGGGCATTTATGTGGCAGGCTTGACCATGCTTCTTGTTCAAGGACTTTGTACTAGAAAAGCAGACCTACCTTAATGGGCCGTCCAAGTAGGAGCATGGTGTAAATGGAAGTTTCTCATTCACCCACCTATTTACAAATACCCAGCAGACACTTCCCAAATAATTGACATGGAGGCTTAATATAAATTATAAATGCTTGGCTGATAGCTTAGGCTTATCATAACTAGTTCTTACATTTAAATTAATCCATATTTCTATTTATGCTATGCCACGTGATGGTACCTTTATTAGCACAGCACATTCATCTCCTGCTCCCTCTGTGTCTGGCTGCTGACTTTCTGACTCTGCCTATCTCCTTCCCAGCATTCTCAGTTTGGTCGCCTCACCTATACTTCCTGTCTGGCTGCTGGCCAATCAGCGTTTTATTAAACCAATCTGAGTGACAAATCTTTACAGTGTACAAGAGGATTCTTCCACAGCAGCATGGACAGTGGTGCTGAGGAAGATGTGAACCGTGACGGCTTGGTTCAAGAAGTTTTGGAGGAAAAGAATATTACTCTGTGGCATAGAGATCACTCTTGTGGTATTTTGGCTGCTTTTTGCCCTTGTCCTTCTCTACCTTGCTGACTTGATCTTGTGCAGGTCATCAGAGCTGTGATGAGCTCATGCTCCAGGGATCCCTGTCTCCTCTTCCCCAGTGCTGCAATCACAATCACATGCTGCTGTGCCTGGCTTTAACATGGGTGTTGGGGTTTAAACTCAGATCCTTGCACGTGCATGACAAGCAAACTACTGACTGAAGCATCTTCCCAGCCCCCAGCACACGACTTCCTTGCCCTGCTTTTCCCTATCTTCTCGCCGTCTCTAGTCCATGATGTCTTCTGGGTAAGCCCTGGCCCCGTGGCTGAGACAGCTCTTGATGTCAGCAGTGTAGGTTTCACCGCAGAAGAGAGGGTGGGACTCTTCAGCAGTGAGGTCTGATTGCCACCTGGCAGCCAGGGTCACCTGCACCATTGGTTGGTAAACTCCTCCCTACAGGGAAGTGTAGCTGCAGCCAGAAGGAGTTCACAGCAGGTGGCCCTCCTATGCATGCCTCTTGGCCTGGTGGCTTTAACAAATCATTTGTCTCTCTAAGCCTGAGATATCTCTTCTCTAGGGAGGAATCAAAGTGCCTAGCCCACGGCCTTGCTATGAGGATTAACTAAAGGCACGTCTGGAGGTGGGTCATAGGAATGCTAGAATCCAGGCGTGATGATAACATGCCTGTGTTCTTAGCACTCAAGAGGCTTAGGTGAGAGGAGTGTGAGTTTGAGGCCAGTCTCTACCACATAGAAAGGTGTGTGTGTGTGTGTGTGTGTGTGTAATCTTTAATAGGCAAAGATGTGCTGCATTTGTTTAATTATGTAAAGGCATGTTGCTTTTGTTTATGCTGCATTTGTTTAACTATGTAAAGATGTTTCACCTGGCCTGCCTAAGGCACCTGATCGGTCTAATAAGAAGCTGAACGGCCAACAGCTAGGCAAAAGAAGGATACAAGGGGCTGGCATGCAGAGAGCAAAAAGGAGTCAGCCAGCTGGAGGCTAGCCAGCCAGATTTGGAGGAAGCAGGAAAGCAGATTGGACAGTATTTAAATGAGGTAAACAAGCTTCAGGGATGCACATAGATGAATAGAAATGGGTTAATTTAAGCTAAAAAAAAAAAAAGCTAGCTAGAAACAAGCCTAAGCTAAGACAGAGCATTCATAATTAGTAATAAGTCTCTGTATAATGATTTGGCAGCTGGTGGTCCAAGAAAGACGGCTACATGTTTGTTTTTGGTTTTTGTTTTTTTCGAGACAGGGTTTCTCTGTGTAGCCTTGGCTGTCTAGGAACTCTCTTTGTAGAAGAGGCTGGCCTTGAACTCACAGAGACCAATCTGCCTCTGCCTCCTGAGCACTGGGACGAAAAGCTTAAGCCACCACCGCCCGCCCGCCCCACCAGTGATCTTTAAACAAACAAACAAAAAATTCAAGGAAGTTCCCATTGCTCAGAATGATCCTCCAGCTCAGAACAAAGATACAAAAGGAAAAAAAAATATATATAAGGGTGTGGTTAGAGACTTAGCTGCTGCTGTGATAAACACCACGACTAAGGCGCCATCTACACGGTTTATGTGAGCATTGGTCCCAGAGAGAACTGGCACCTTGAACCGCAAACAGCAAAGAACGTGAACTGGGAGAGACTGATGTCTTTGAAACCTCAGAGCTCATCCCCCACCCCTAGTGACACACCTCCTCTAACAAGCCCCCCCTCCCCAGCTGCCTAAACTGCCCAAACAGCGCCACCAACTGGGGACCAAGTATTCAAATATCTGACTCTATGGGGAACATTCTCATTTAAACTACCCCAGAAAGAAACAAATTTTAAAAACTGCTTAACTGTGAGAATCTGAATGCACACGGGAGCTGAGAGAAATACTGATAACTCTCAATATTCCTTGGCTATGTTTTGTTTGTTTTTTCTTTTGAGACAGGGTTTACTTGTGTAGTCCAGGCTATGTTGAACTTGCTTTGTAGACAAGACTGGCCTCAGATGTCCAGAGGTCCAGCTGCTTCTGTTGGGATTAGAAGCATGTGCCACTATGCCTGACCTAGGGCAGATTTTTATAATTAGCTGTTAGCAAAGTAAAAAGGTGAATAGTGGAAGTTTTTTCTTTTTTTTGGTTTTTTGAGACAGGGTTTACTTTGTAGCTTTGGAGCCAGTCCTGGAACTAACTCTTGTAGCCCAGGCTGTTCTCGAACTCACAGAGATCCGCCTGCCTCTGCCTCCTGAGTGCTGGGATTAAAGGTGTGCGCAACCATGGCCCAGCTGAATAGTGGAAGTTTTAATATCTCCATTAACCCTACAGTATCCATCTTCATGCAGCTGAAAAGAAGCCTCGGTGGCTCTAAGTAAATGGTCATAGACAAGTGTCACAACAGCAGCCCTGATTACAAGCCAGAGAGGGGTCATGCACACACAGTTGCCATGTGTCCCCCAGAGAGCATCCTCATCTTCCTGGGAACAATGGTACCCTCCAGTGCGAATGTGAGTCTCTCTCTCTCTCTCTCTCTCTCTCTCTCTCTCTCTCTCTCTCTCGTCTTCCAGTGGCCAGAGCATTCCGGGACATCCCCTTTGCATCCCCCAGCATTCTGTGGTTAGTGAGATGCAGCTTTTTGCGTCATGCAACCCAGATCCCTGAATGACAGTCAGGCTACTGATAAGCCACAGCTGCTCTCTAAGGAGCTCCCGACCACGTCCCCTGGGGTGAGAACAGTAAATTCTGTTAAGAGACACATGGGGATCTTATCAAGGGCAATGCCTGAGCCTGCTGGCCTTCTGGAAATCACGGATCTTATCTAACTGAAAAAAAAAATGAATTTCCTACGATCCCCAAAGTCCTTCAGAGTGAACAACAGGGAAGGGCTGGGAAGAAACCGGTTGGTTGGAGGGGTGCCATCATTTGCTGGTGAGACCCTGAATTAAGCACATTTCATTTGACTCTCACAGGAATCCTGTCAGGCAGATACCCTACCCACCTGCTGAGGCAGAGATGGGTAAACTGAGACTCAGAGAGATGAAATCACATGCCTAAGATGGGACCCAAGGTCTCAGATAACTATCTACTCCATCCTGGTCCCGTGTGTAACCTTAGATGAGTCCCCTTTCCTATTCTGGGCCTCAGCTTCCTCTCTCCCAACATGGGAGTGGAAAGGCTGACAGCTTTTAAGGAGCTCCCAGGCCTCACTGAAGGGCCGTGGGTATAATGCTAGCACCAGGGATCAGAGGAAAATCACTAGGTCCCCTCAGGTCCCCAAGCAGGGGGAGCAGGAGGGTAGACAGAAGGAGGGGAGCTGGAAGGAACACCTTGGGGAGTTCTGTTTTTGGTGTCTGCTCAGCTGACGGCTTTTCAACCTGAGAAACACACATACACAAACCCTAACCTCCTCCGGCTTAAAATAGAGCTGCTGAACCAAAAATGCCAAGCACAGGGCAGAGTCACCTGCCTGGCAGGGCCTGACAGTGCCTCCATGGCCCCAATTATACCCACCCCAGTGGGTACCTCTGACAAGGCACCCTCAGCTCTGTGACACAGGCGCCTCACAGTGGTGGAGCAGCTCATCTACCAAGGCTCTCGCAGCCACCGCACAGGCGAAGAAAGCAAGGTCCCCAGTGACATGGCAGGCAGGGCCTTGCCGAATAAGAGTGGTGCCCGTGGGACTCGGGCAGCTACATGTTCAAGTCCTGTCTCAGCCATGACCCCAGGGACTCGGCAGGTTGGCACCTTCTCCTTCCTGGCCTGTAGAGGCGATAGTGTGGCAACGCACGGCACATACAGGACTCCAGAGTCTCTCTTCTGTTTCTGAAAACTGAATTCCTGGCATCTGTGGACGGGCAGTGCTCAGGGGCACCTGGGAAGCGGCACGCCACAGCGCCTGTCATGGTCCTTTGTGGGGAGCATTGGTATCTCCGTCCTCACATGGGGAGACTGAAGTACAGAGAGGCGGAGATGTCCTACCTGTGGACGTGCAAGTAGAAAGTGGAGCAGCGGGAATTTGAACTCAAGTCTTCGTGGACCTCAGCTGTGCTCAGGAGCATGCTCATGAACTCCCCCCACCCCATGATGAAGCTGTTCCCCAAGCCTGCCCGCCTCCTTGAGCTCTTCTGGAGTGGAAGGGCCTGGTGCCCTGCCCCCACCCCGAGGATTCTGCCCAGGTTTCTGCTTCTCTAATGTAGAGAAGAATCAGAAAAACAAACTTGCTGATGCCCTTACTAAAAATAAAGTCGCGGCAACTGTGTTAGCTCTCCCGCGTCAGCAACCCGCTTCTGGGCCACTTGGCTGCCATCCCGACTCTCTGGGGGTTGAGGGTGTGCAAATCTTTTTCTATAGGCACTGAGCCCAAATTCCACCCCAGAACTGAGGTCTTTCAGGCCAGGGTCTACTCACTGTGATAGCAACAGTGGCTAAATACCCCTTGGCAAATCCCGTTGGCAAGCAGGTGCTGCTCCCCAGCCTTCTCCATTCAGCCTATGGCAGCTGTCAATCATCACAAACATGGAGACTTACCCCCACATCCAAAAATTCCCTTCTGGGGCTGAGGAGAGAGAGTTCAGACAGTGAAGTGCTTGCTTCATAAACACGAGAACCTGAGTTCAATCCCCAGCACCAATTTTTAATTCAGGTGTGGTGGCATGAGCTTGTAATGCCAGCAGAGGAGGTCAAGTCAAGAACTGGTGAGCCCCAAATCCTAAGGAGAGACTTTGTTCCAAGAAAATAACAAGGTGGATAGCTCCTGAGGAGCACCACTCAAAGTTGATGTCTGGCTTCTACACATGTACACACATGTGCATGCATAAGGCCCCCACATGTATACTTGCACATCCACATCCACCCCTACCCCCAAAAGAACTTTCTGGTTCTTTCAACATAGGCCTCCATGGGCTAGGATAAAGCTGCTTCTGTGTCCACATTTCTTCCTTTCTCTAGACAAAGCAGGGATCCATCCTCTTCCAACTTCTAGCTCCCGGATGTCACCCACTCTGGCTCATTTTGGGGCCCCTCCTCCAGTGATCAGGTTGATGGCTTATGCTGCCATCTCTCTGGCTGTCTCTCCTGCCTTTATTTCCACGTACAGGGACTTTTGTGGTGATGCTGGACCCACCCAGAGGTTTGAGATCATTCCCCATGTTGAGGCAAGCTGCTCAGCAACCTATGGTATCAGCATCCTTAGTTTCTCTTTGCCAGGCAGCCAGATGTATTCGCAGACCCCAAGGATGAGGATGCTTTCACAGATCCAAAGGATGAGGCATGGGTATCCTTGGGGGCTGTTCTTATGCTACTGCAGTTCCTATGAGACAGAAAAAAATTAAAAACAAGAACAGTATTCTAAGCTAGGTGGTGGTGGCCCATGCCTTTAATCCCAGCACTTGGAAGGGAGAGGCAAGTGGATCTCTGTGGGTGTGATGCCAGAAGCCTAGTCTACAAAACAAGTTCCAGGACAGCCAGAGCTGTTACATAAAGAAACCCTGTCTTGAAAAACAAAAAACAAACAAGCAAACAAATCCAGCGTTCTATGGATGGTGAAATTGAGCCAACCAAAGTCCAGAGGAAGCAATGAAGGTGAGCTGGTCCTAACTTGCACATGGAAGTTCTTATTTGACCTCACACTGCCACTAGGTGTGTGCTGCAAGGCAGGTCTGGGTGCTGGAGACCAGAGGATGATTCCATATGTGGAATGCAAGGGTTACACTGTACTGGGAGGGATGGAAGATAGCAGGCACTCATAAGCCTTTGGGAACTCAGAGGAGACCACCTGAGGTGTCAGGAAACACACCCAATGGTGCAGAGTGGCAGGGCAGCCAGGGGGGGAGCCAGCTGAGTTGGGGTGATTGAACACATCAATGCCTGTGTGGCACTTCTTACTACTACCTGGTCCCTGGCAGGGATGCAATAGATGTTGGCTGAGTGGGCTGGAGAGAAGGCTGTAATGAGTCAAGGGAGAGTTCATGCGGGAAATGAAAGTTGAGGGTGGCTGGGGGAAGCAAGGGTGAGAGGTTTTGGGGACATAGGCCCGAGTAATCATAACGATAGCAATGCATGCCATGTTGCAGCAGACACCTGGGAGAGCAAGCTGTCCCCAGCAGCTTCAGGTGAGGGTAACTGGTGCTACACTAGAAGGCTCCATACAGGCTCACAGGTAGGACTCTAAAAAAGGTATCATTTTGATGCTTGGAAACAGGAGTGTGCTCCTTGAGAAGTGGGGTCAATGAAAGGTTCCCCAAACACCTAGTAGCTCGGGTACTACCCTGGGGCCACCCTGAGTCCTTCCTTCCTCCACACTCCAATCCACCAGTGATTATTTATTTATTTATTTATTTATTTATTTATTTATTTATTTATTATGTATACAATAATACATATTGTATCTGTGTGTATGCCTGCAGGCCAGAAGAGGGCAGCAGACCTCATTACAGATGGTTGTGAGCCACCATGTGGTTGCTGGAACTTGAACTCAGGACCTTTGGAAGAGCAGGCAATACTTTCTCCAGCCATCTCTCCAGCCCCCCACCAATGACTCTTGACCTATGGATCAGAGTACATCAGCTTCCATGATAGATTGACCCCTACCCCCAAATCAGACCCTGACATAATGGATCAGAAATTCATTTTTTTTAGTTATGAAGTATGTATTCTGTATGTCAAAATTATGTAGCTAAATGAAAAGTCATCTTCCTGATCACCCACAGATATATGTGCCCATAAGATTGAGATGTAATCATGAGATTACATATACACATCACATGAGATTGCACGATATAATGCAGGTACTGGGGACACACCAAGCTGCTTTAGGAAAAGTGAGCAGCAGTTTCCAGAGTTGCTGGTCCTGCAGGCCTTGCCTGGACAGGATTGGCCTCCATCAGAGTCGCTCCTCTGGTGGGTTGACATCTGAATTATCAGTTGCCATATGCTGTATATTTCCACACTCTCCAGCACTCCCCACGCCAATCATTCATTTCCTACTGGCCAATATGATGGAAGCATTTTCTCGACTGTAGTTCCTTCTTACCAAGTGGATTGTGTTGAATCGACAAAAACCAACCACCACACTCCCCCGTGCTCCTGATCCTGACAAGCTGTGTCCATAGCTATGGAAGTCATATGTGCTGGAATTTCCTGGGTCATGCTAACAGGAAATGTTCTGTTCTGGTGTTCCCCTTGGCTCTTTAAATATCAGAACATTTTGGTTCTGTGTAGCTCTAAACTATATTTCTCAAATGATTTTTAGAGCTGAAGAACAAGTCTTAATACCCACGAACTCAGAGGATAGATTGGAAATTGTCTTCACTGTGGCCATAAACAGGGACTCATGGCTCCAAGGGAGTCACAAAGTACTGTGACCACTGTGACCAAGAACAAGAAGAGAAACTCTACTGCCCTCAAAGTCAGGGAGGTCTTCAAGCTCCAACAGGACGAGAGGCAGCTTGAGCGGACAACAAGAAGTACAACGAGGGCTGGGGAGAATCTGGTAGAGAGCTTGGCTAATGTGTGGACCCCCCCCATAAAGATAAATGCAGTGTTTGTGGTTTTAGATGTTTTGCATATGCAAATTCCTAGTCCGGAGCCCAAATTCAAAATGGGAGCTCCTGATAGCACACCACCTTCCTATGCTCTTTGGGGGAAAGGAGTGGGATGGCAAGGGGGCAGGGCTTTAGAGCTCAGGCCTGGGAGTGGCACCTGTCACTTCTGCAAGGACTCGCTGGCCAATGCTTGGACTGGTGAAGCCTCTTGATGTCAGGGAGCTTAAGCAACAGGGCTTGCTGTGTGCTTAGCTCTCTAATGTATCCCAGGGCCATCTGCATCTCTTCATCTGTTACCCTAGGCTAGCCCCTTAGCATGTATCTGGGTGACATCATCATCTTGAGGGTTCTTCACTCTCTGCCACCTTTTCTTTTCCACATGGCAGTCCCTTGTTTTTTCTGAGGTGTGGTGGTGAGACGTGATGCCAAGTAGCCCAGCCTGGACTTGAACTCCTGACCTACCTGCCTCCACCTCCCAAGTGCTGAGAATACAAGTGTGGACTGCCATACCTGGCTCTGATGCCTTTTTGAAAAACAAAAAAGCAAACAAACAGATGATGGTGGAATTGTGTGTATTTCTGCTTACGGTTTCTCCATGCTTTCTATGGAATCTGTCCTACAGATTCACCCTGGGATCTGGAAAGGCGATTCAGCATTAAGAGCACTGGCTGCTCTTCTAGAGGACGGAGGGTTCGATTCCCAGCACCCACATGGTGGCTCACAACTGGAGACTTGTAACTCCAGTTCCAGGAGAACCTACGCCCTCTTCTGGCCTCCAGGGGCCCTGTGCAAATGGTATGCAGGCGTATATATGTGTAGGCAAATATAAAATAAAAATTAAATTAAAAATGGATGTATAGAAGTCACTTCTTTCTGTTCCTCCTGTCTCTTCAGCCTGGAGCCCGGTTCTCTAGACTCCAGCCGCACCAGCTTCACTGCTGCTCCCTTTGTCTCCTGCCACCAAATCACCTCCCTTCTGATTTGGCGAGGAACCTACACTTGTGGCCTGGATTTTGTCTCCCTGGTCACTCCTGGATGGCTTGGCACGCGCCTCTCCAAGCGCCATTTTTCTCCTTTATCACACCTGTCTTACCATATCTTTTTGTTCATTTATCATCCCTCCCTGCTTGCCGACGTACCCGTTCTGCTCCCGCCGAGAATGGTGGGCACCAGAGGGCGCTTGGTAATCATTTCCTAGATGATAGACGGGAGGAAGGAAAGGGTGACTAGCTCCACGTCCTAGGGCGAGCTCGGGATGGAGGCGGGCCCTCTGCACACCTGAGCCGGGCCTCTGCTCCAGATGTCCCTGCGGGGACCTGCGTGAGCTAGGGCGGGGAAGCGGCGGGAGAGCTCAGAGCCGGCCCTCTGTTGTACACCAGGAGCGGAGGGATGGAGCTGGCACCGTCGGGGCGCACGGAAACCGGGACTCAGAGCAGGCGAGACGCGATGAGGAAGCAGAGCGCGCGCACCGCCGCGCTCGTCCTGTGCATCCTGTCCTACTTGCTGGTGGGCGCCGCGGTCTTCGATGCGCTGGAGTCCGAGGCCGAGCGCAACCGGCAGCGGCTGCTGGCCCGGAAGCGCAACGAGTTCCGCAGAAAGTACGGTTTCTCCGCCGACGACTACCGCGAGCTGGAGCGCTTGGCGCTGCAGGCAGAGCCGCACCGCGCCGGCCGCCAGTGGCGCTTCGCAGGCTCCTTCTACTTCGCCATCACGGTCATCACCACTATCGGTGAGCCCTCGGAGCCTCCCCTCTGTCCCGCTCAGTCCCGATCTCTCCTCGGGTGCGGTCCCACACCCGTCCCTGCCTTTGGAAGGAGCATGTTAGTTAGTTCTCCCAGGCTCATTTGCCTCGCTGGGCGAAATGGGGGTAGTCAGTAATAAAGGTTTGCCACGAGGTTGTCACAGGGGTGCTTAGAACAAACCCCAGGGTCTTGGGGAACAGAAGTGGCGCTTCCTTGTCCCACTCTGTCAGCTGTGTAACCTTAGATAAGATTCTTGACTTCTCTGAGCCACTGTGTTCTCCTTAGAAAACTAGGAGTCCTAATATGTTTTGCAAGGGGAAGAGAGGAACACCAACTGTAGTGGAGATTATTATGTGTGCGTGCAGATCGTTTTAGCATAGAGCCTGATCCACAGAAAACACCATGGAAATAAGATTGCCTTTTTATCATAATAACGATTCTTCCGTTAGCCCTGTATAACAGAGCTGTCATTCGTCTTGGGACCGCTGTGTGTCTAGTGGCCCACCTAGAGCCTAATAGGAGCCCCATCACTTGTTAAGGGGATGACTGATTACCAAAGCTTTGCCTCACATTGGGGCATCCAGAGGAACCCCTTATGTATACCATTTGAATTCCAGCTGTGGCCATAACTGCAGGTGTTCAGGACCTGGGGGCTAAGCCTGGGGAGCCCGAAGGGAGAGAAGCAGGCTCTCCAAGGCTTCAGACCTGTGTTAGCTAGCCACTTGGTACCAGGCTCCAACCGTAGTTGCCAGTGTCCAGGTGGCCTCAGAGGAGCAAACCGGGAACCAACATCTGGGAGAATGTGCTTGCGCAGGAGCCATGGGTGTAAAAACACACCTGCAACCCTAAAAGCTGAGTTCTGGGCACCTATAGCCTCCTGCCTTCTCAGGCAAGCTACCGTGACCCCTCGACACCTGCTTTTGTCAAAGGCAAAAAGCAAATGTTCTACCTCGCTAGGTGAATACCAGGTTTAAAGTGAGGTCAGATGTGTGAGCCACCCAGCACTGTGCCATAGGCTATGCGGGCACTATTCATTAGTAATAATTTATCATTTGCCAGCTGTAAACCCAGCTCCCATCAATGCTTCTGCCATCTCTTGTGTACAAGCCCCATTCTCAAGACCGTGCTTACAGAGGTTGTGTCTCTTCTGAAGCCTCTGCCCCTTCCCGTTTTCGCTGAAGGTCTACCAGCCAGATTTGGCCTCTTCCCGGGCTAATGCTAATCTGAAGCCGAGGTTGGGAAACAAACCGGGGATGGGGTGGGGTGGGGGTGGGGAATCACCGCCGCCACCACCAAAACAATGGTGTAGAAGTGGGAAATGTTTTGGCTTTCTGACCACTTGGGGGCCCCACTACCAGCTTTGTTGTTAAAAAAAGGGGGGGGCTTGCAGGAAGCCAGGCTCTTGGAGTCCAGAAATTCTGGTTCTGTTTAGAAGAAGCATAGAGGACCTGGGGTAAACAGCTCAGGCATTGGGACCTTTGCACAGCTCCCTCCCCCGCAAGCCTGCTTCCTTTATCATAAAACAGGGTTAACCTGGGCCTAATGAGAGAATGGAGAGTACCAGGTATGTGTTGTTGTTATTACTCATTTCCTGATGCTCAAACCTGGCAGAGCTCAAGCAGATGAAAGCGGTGCTTCCTGGCCTGCTAGTCCTGAGGAGGGCCCTGTCCCCCTCTGGTTTCCCTGGCACTTCCTGGCCTGCCAGTCCTGAGGAGGGCCCTGTCCCCCTCTGGCTTCCCTCTCCTCCCATTTGCTTGGAGTCAGTTAACTTTCTTTGAATGTATTGTCTGCATGTCTGTACAGAACACGGGTGACTCAGGGTGTACAGATGTGGCTACCATGGTCCCTGCCCTTGAGAATTCACAGTAGTGATGGACAGAGTGTCTGTCTCCCCAGGTACCACGGTAGGCAGACCCACAGGACCATGCAGTGGAAGGGCGATCAACCATAGGGGCTTTAAATGCTATGCTACATTGAGACTTAGAATATTATACATGTTCACACTGCACATTTCACAGGGTACCAAGGGGTACAGGATGAAAAGGAAACTTGTTCCTGCCCCCTCTTTTCCTGAAAGAAAATACACTTTTTTCTTAGTGTATATTAATTGTGCAGGACAACGGGTTTCACCATGACGTTTTCATACACGTGTATCAGGCATGCTGATCATATCTACCCTCACACTTTCTCTTGTCCTCCTCTGGTCCTCTTTCTAAGTGGTCCTCTCTTCTAGCTTTCATGTCTTTTTTTTTTTTAAAAAAAAAAACTCTAGATTCCATGTGAAAGAGGAAACATGCTATTTTTGGCTTTCTGAGCCTCTATCCTATCTTTTAACCTGTTCATCCATCCCCCTAATCTTTTAACCCATTCATCCATCTCCCTGGTTCACAGACATCTGACCTGTCTCTCACACATGTCCAGCTACATGCTCTGTATAGCTCTGTATATGCTCTGTGTATATTTTCCTTCAAATACCACACATTGTCTGGCTAATATATATATTCTTCTGCCTATTCCTACTATTTTCAATGTCTGGCTAATATATATATTCTTCTGCCTATTCCTACTATTTTCATTTAGTACACCCTTTGGTTTTTTTTTTTTTTTTTTTGAGACAGGGCCTCATTGTGCCCAGACTGGCTTCAAAATCACTATGTAGCTGTGAATGACAGAACTTTTGGTCTTCGTGCCTCAGTCTCCCAAGTGCAGGAGATTTACAGGTGTGTGCCACATGCTTGTCTTGTATGAGGTAGTGGGAATTGAACATGGGACATCAGACATGCTAGTCAAGCAGTCTATCAACTGAGCCATATGCTAGACCCTAATTTAGGACATCTTAATGCTTTTTTATATCAACCCTAAAGAGCCACAGCATTTTTCCCCCAAGCTGAATAGTAGGTCTTCTCAGCCTTAGAAGTACATCTTGCTCAGGTTAATTCTGTTTTGGCGGCCTGCCCTGGGCCCTGTAAGATGTTGGTAGCATCCCCAGCCTCTGCCTCTGGATGCCAACAGCACACAGCTAGCCCCATTCTCGTCCCCTAGTAGAGATAACCAAGAGCTTCCTTAGGTGCTGCCAGATGTCTGCATGGTGATGTGGCCATTGTGGTCTGGCGTGCTGTTCTACCATTTGGATGATGCTGAGACAGACCTAACCAGGTCTGTTCTACCATTTGGATGATGCTGAGACCTAACCAGGCCTCTACTGATGGATGGGTGCTTGGTCCTGACTTTTGCTATGACCACAATGGCAGCTCATGCGTGCATACCATTTTGCACATCCGTGTGCACTGGAGGTCTAACCATGTGGAGCTGCACAGGTCTAGGGGTCTGTATGCTTTACCTTTGGGCAGACAGGGTTAGTCTGCGGGAGGAGGGATATTGTCTTTGGAAGATATACCCCCTCGCTTTTCCCTGGCTATGAGCCCATGTACGTAATTGTTGCTCTCCCCAGAAAGAGACACATCCACACACTGCACAACAATGGCACAGGGGCCCACGGCTCAAGGAAGCCCACACATGTTTAGATCCATGAGGGAACCAGTGACCAATACTTGAACAAAAGACTCCCAGAACCAGTTGGTGTTTAGTGAAGGCCGACGGGATGGCAGACGATGAGGAGGGATTTGAAGGGATCAGGGTGCTGGGAAGGGAAGAGAAGGCAGTCCAAGGGGGAGGGAAATCTGAAAGAAGTGCAGAAGCAACGTTCCCGTAGGGAAACAGCAGTGTGTCCCTGGAGAGTGTGGGTGTCAAGGGGGTGAGCATAGAGACTGGGGATTTGAAAGGAGGGGTGAGGTTGGAGAGTGGGGAGGAGGGGTGAGGCTGGGGAGTGGGGCGGTGACCAAAGGAGGATGAGACTGGGGAGGAAGGAGTGGAAGAGGATGAGTGAGTGGCGGGATAAGAATGGAAGTGTGTGTGTGTGTGTGTGTGGGAAACTGGGGGCTCCTTGTGAGAACTGGGACTTAACCCTGGAGGTACTAGAAAACCACAGAAGACCTATGTCCCGTCCCTTTAGACCAAGGCGTAATTTGCTAAAATTCACATTTTCTGTACACCTCAGGTTGTCAGAGCACCTATCAAATACATGTAGACCAAGTCACAGAACCCCTCCCACACCCCCTTGTGTAGTCCTCCAACCCCTAGGGCAGCCAGCCACAGTGCTGTTCTGTTGCTCCATCTGCTATTTCCAGAGCATCCTATCAACTGGGTCCATGCTTTGGGGCTGAGCTTCCTCCACTGCACTGGGCAAAATACATTTAAGATCCTTCGCCACTGCTGGGGACAGAAGATGCCCCAACAGAATTCTGTGGTTCTGAAGGACCACAGGTAGATTACCCATCTTTGGAGGGGGGAGCGGCAGGAAATGAGACACCTGGGATGTGAACAGCCACACAGGGGTTCAGAGTGTGGGGACGACCTAAGTGGGGCTTTGGAGCTGCTGGGGGCAGGCTGGCCTGGGGTGGGAGTGCCTTGGGGCAGGCTGTGCTCTCAATACCCCATCCCTCTCCCCACACAGGGTATGGCCATGCTGCGCCAGGCACAGACTCCGGTAAGGTCTTCTGCATGTTCTATGCACTCCTGGGCATCCCCCTGACGCTGGTCACCTTCCAGAGCCTGGGAGAGCGTCTAAACGCGCTGGTGAGGTTCCTGTTGCTGGCGGCCAAGCGCTGCCTGGGTCTGCAGCGGCCGCACGTTACCGCAGAGAACATGGTGGTAGCCGGGCTGCTGCTGTGCGCTGCCACCCTGGCCCTCGGCGCCGCTGCCTTTGCGCACTTCGAGGGCTGGACCTTCTTCCACGCCTACTACTACTGCTTCATCACTCTCACCACCATCGGCTTTGGCGACTTCGTGGCGCTACAGAGAGACGAGGCGCTACAGAGGAAGCCGCCCTACGTGGTCTTCAGCTTCCTCTACATCCTTCTAGGGCTCACGGTCATCGGTGCCTTCCTCAACCTGGTGGTCCTGCGCTTCCTTGCCAGCGCCGACACTCCCGAGCACTGCGCCAGCGCATTCCGCAGGAGGGCGCTCAAGAGACGCGTCCGCACTGCGGCCTCCACCTGTATCTCTCAGGGCATCCACCAGCTGGATACTTGGGCATGCGACAACCCTGCCTTCTCGCCTCCCTTGAGTCCAGAAGCCCTGTACCACTGCCACAATACTATAGACAGCTGCCGAGCACGGAGGAAGTCCATCTGACAGTCCTACCCTACCAGGGCTAGGCCTGACCAATCAATGTCTAGCCGCGCCTGTTAGCAAACCCACCCTTCCTCCGGCTTGGAGGGGGTTGAGGCTCCCGTTACCATCTGTGAATCATCCCTTCTAGAAATACATGAATGTTCCACTAAAAGCAGAAGCCGACTCTGCAGTCACCCTGGAGTTGAAACTGTTTGGTCTAAACTTGTAGGAAAATGTGGCCTTCAGCCCCTAGGAGGGGTGACACCAGGTCGCCCCTTCAAAGGATGACAAGCGGCTAGCTTCTGCCCTGAAGAGGAAAGGCACAATTTTAAGCACTAGGATTTGGCTAGTGGGACTGGTGCTCAAGCTAGAAGTATGAGACAGAGGCAGATTGAAGGCAGTTTATGGCTCACAGTGTGCAATTTCTGCACCATATAGATGGCATTCCCTTTGCTCTGCATGAAGGGTGGGATTATCCCAACTGTAAATGGTTGCCCCTACTGTCAAGCAGAAGCCCTGTCCCTGCGTAGCCCCTTCTGGGTGAAGGGGATGGTCTCCCCCTCTCACTACCTATAGGCAGCTCAG